>RJWM01030221.1:0-23616 GCA_004363535.1 Dasyprocta punctata
CCAGTCCTCGCCAGCAGGACGGGAGGGCCCCGCCCGCGTGCCCTCCACTCTCACCCCTGCCTCCCTCCGAGCTTAGAGCCACAGGAGGAAGAAAAGCCGGCCCTCTTAGTAAACCGACTCCCTGGGCGGCCCACGCTTCCCTCCATTTCCTATCTTCCCAGCACCTAACTCGGCTCCTGGCCTCTGGTGAGCTCTCGAGTGCTTCCCAGCTAAATCCCAGAACTCCACAAACGCTGACTCCCGCAAGCCCATTCTATTTCCTTCTCACGCTGTTTCAAGTGCAAACACCGTTCAGGAAGCAAAACTGTTCCTCTCTGAGATTTGTGAATGGATATTATTAGAAAAATGGGAAAGAAAGAGTGCAGAAACAACTATCCCACCAAGGGTTTTATGTTAGACATTAGCAACTGGAGAAACTTTCTACTCCCAACTGAGTAAGTTCCAAAAGATAGTCACGATAAACAAAATACACTTCAAAAGGTGTTACACTATGCATCCTACGATTGGCCCCAGTAAAACATGGCTCAAAGTTCTTCACTTGTTCTGCATACTGACCATGTAACGACGATCGCCACATTGATTGATAACCACTCTATAGGTAGCATTCTCTATAGGTAATAATCTTGCAAAGTAGGTTTAAAGATTGGAAAAGCATCCCTCTAAAAAGTTAAATAAAATGTCTATTTTCTCAGAGTTGGTGAATCAGAGGAATAGGTCCCAAATCCATATCTGTCAGTGACAAATCACACTCTACTCTCTGACATGGCCTCCCTCACCCAGTCACTGAATCCTGTAACTGCTACTTACCATAATGCATATGCGCTTTGGTGTTTTAATTCTCCCTGAACAAAGAAGCACTTAATTTTTATTTCTAGAAATATCAATTTGTTCCCAAAAGTTTTTTATTAAAATTCTACATTGAAATCATCTTCTGTGATATATGTAGTATCTTTCATCATTCAGTTTAAGGTACACTATCCACATGGAACCAGTTCCATTGACCATGAAAATTTTACAGGTTGATTATTCACTGCCAGCACATTTTGAACAAGCAACTCTTTGTGTGCCAACACCACAGCATAGAGACCCATAAGGGCTATTAATTAAAACAGCTTGTACATTTCATACCACCAAAACATTTCTTACCTGAAATTCCAAGGAGAATTAATGAATACGAAACACAATTCCCTCAGGTTAATGATAGTTTGGTATTAGTAATTTCATTTGGTGAATTTTTTTATTTGGTTAATTATTAAATATATTAACTGTGCTTTAGGTTTAGAATGGAGGTCAATTCATTAGATTCATAAAATGAGAAATTAATTATAAAGTGAAAGGGAAAAGCTAAATGTAATGACTGAATTAAAATTAATTTAGTATAATTATAAATAGAGTGAGCATATCATTAAGGAATAGTTTTCCCAGAAAGAGCTCAAAGATACAACTACTATTTTGTTTACAGCCTTATGAAGTTATTATTTAGAAGTTCTGTCTTTCAAGACATAGATTAGCCAAAATTATTTCAAGAAATATGATCATCTAACCTGGAAGCTGGCACCTTATCCTGGCTATTCTCTGCCTTAAGACGTAGAAAGCTGCAAAACAAATGTCCAAAAAAAGAAATTCCAGATCTTTTCTCTGTAAGGAGGCTGGACTTGGGTATTTATCAACTTGTTACATTCCCGGAGACTTACACACATTCAACTTTCAGTGCTTGTCTGAAACAAACAAAAAAAAAATCTAGGACATGTTTAAAATAGTAATGTTGTAGTCACCATTTTCTTATTAAAAAAAACATTTTGTAACAAAAATATTAACCAATAACTGAAGTTATGCTATTCTTCTATAGTCCAAATTCTGATTAAAATATTTCAGACCTTGTGTGACACTGTTTTCTTCCAATCCAATTTTTCATTTTCAGAATATTAATATTTGATTCTTAGAGACAGTATCCTTTTATTTAAATGAGTGCTGTACCAAACATCTGAAAAAAATTAAAACTTTTGATCAATTAGTAACCAAGGCTGGTAGTTTTTAAATTGATACATCTTTACTTACCCGTTTCACCAACTCTGGGGAGGAAATATTAACATATTTTTCTTCCCTCTCACAGCATTTTCTTCTTGCATGACTGCTTTGGTTGTCAATGCAATAACTGTGAAAGCTCAGCCATTTCACTTGCAGGTGCATGCACAACCCACTTAGATGGAAAAGTAAGGGGAGACACTACTGCTAACGGGCAGGCTTCCCCCCACCTAGAATCCTAGAGGCAAGGGAAGAGATGATTTGTATTACTTCTTTAGGGTTAATGACTTCCCTCTTTAAAGCATAAGACAGCCACTTTAACATGATTTCAAATGTATTTGTCTTATTTAAAATTAGTGAATGACGCCTTCTTTTGGATAACAAGAAAAAATTTTAAGTCAAATTGAACTCAATTGAAGCAATAATTTAACTTCTGATCCAGAATTATTGCTTTGTATTTTTAAACAAACACAATACAATTGCATGCTAGGGTTTTTGCTACTACTGTTACTGATTAGGTTTATGACAAATTAGTATTCTGGTTTATTGTTGTTTTCAGTATTTAAAGAATCCACCATTTCTTAAAACAGAATAATGAAACATCAGGTATAATCTAAGATGAAAATAGTCAAAGCATAAATTAAATTCTGGATCACAAATTAAAGAAAATTATTTATGACTTGGTTATGCGTGAGAAAGAAAAAATACAAAAGGATACCATTTCTTCAGTACTTTTTAACTGCCAATTTTGAACAATGTAATTTATCAAAAAAATTTTTAAATTATTTTTAACAACATAGAACAAGCCAGTAAAGAATAGCAAACATCATTATTTTCTAACTAACTGTATTAGTACCAACCAATCGAACAGTTCTGTATAGCTTATTTCCTTCTTATAATATTTTAAAGTTGGGTCACATTTGTCCTACTTAACAAAAATTAACCTGGACATACACAAGTGTAGTGAATTTGATGATGTAAATATATGTACTGTACCCGTTTAGACTTCCAGCACAAAATTTTAGCTAAGGTCCCATATTTTAAAATTTATATTTTAAATTATAAATTTATATTTTGCATTTTAAATTAAAGACACGTTAAACTTGTCACAGATTACTCCCAGGAAGTTTCTGGGGCTTATCGTTATTGATGGATGAGATTTTCATAGGCAGCCATCGTTAGTTTTTGTAAAGATGCCAAAAGAGGTTCCTGCATGCAGTGTGTGTGCGTGCGTGTGGTTTAGTTTACTGTGGGAAATCCTAGATGGGATTCATTAGCAGCACACAAGGCAGATTATCGCTCCAATTTCTTCCAAACCTGTTTCACCAGGCTCCACAAAGCGGCCCTGCAGTCAACACTGCCCACAGCACCGCTCTGTCGAGTGCCCAGCTCTGCAGCTCTCTTTCCCCTGCAGCGCACACGAGGGTCACATCAGTGTCATGCACTTACATGACTAAGCACTCTGATGACTGGAGGAAGCTGTGACTCATCTAAACCAGAGAAATTAAGCTGATCAGAGATGATCTCTTCTTGCCTGCTATACACAGGTTTACAGATTTGGAGACAATCCTAAACTTTGGACAATGTTAAAGGGAACAATGAAAAGAAGCCTCTAGTGAACCTTGAGCTTATCCAAAGGGACACCTGCGTGCAGGTGCATTGTTCAATTCACCGTCACAGGGTAGAAAGGGCCCGAAGGTTAGGCCCAGCAAAATCTCTGGAAAGGGAAGAAAATGCTGTAGCTGGAGATGGCTGCTGCAGGAACCACAGACTCAGCTGGGGGCACAGGGCCTCTCAGGCCAGTAGCACAGGGGACACCAGCACCTGCCCACATGTGACAGCGCCAGGGACATGCAGGAAAGGGGCAGGGCCACCTGCCATGAGCACTCTCACCCCCTCCCCCGGTCATCGGGTAGAGAAAAGCAGTGACTTACAGAGTTCTCCTTCCCTGACCTTATGGTTGGTGGTGGTCGAGGCCGGTGTGCGTCTGACACTTCACAGACGACTGCCCCACTTGGTGCCCCTGTGACACCAGCACTCAACATGACAACCCTGGGAACATCATGCTAATTAAGTTGGAGCCTGGACGACCCCAGCAGGCAGTGCACCATTTCATACATTCTAAAGATACAGAGGAATCCATCAGACCTCAGTGTGAGATTAGAAAACATTTAGCAATTCTATACATCTCTTCACAATTCTGTTCTTCTTCACCAAAAGTAATTGCTTCAAAACTGCTTCTCCTCTAGTTAAGAACCATCAGAATGTCACCATCTTAGCCATTCACCAACAGCAAGACACAATAAATGGTATTTTAATTCATCAATGAGTTTAAAACTCAACCCAAGCTGGGTAGCATAGCACATGTCTGTAACCTCAACTACTTGGGAGGCTGAGACAGAAGGACTGCAAGTTCAAAGGCAAGCCCAGGCAACTTGGGCAAGAGTGCATCTCAAACAAAACAAAACACCTCAATCTGAGGGAAAAAGGACCTCAAAAACACTATTATCTTTGGGAAATATCCTGAAAAGATAATCATATGAACTTGGAACAACTGATCCCGTAGAAACTATTAATATAATAAGCACATACTGTATGAATCAACTTTCAATACTCATGCACAATAAATAAATGGAGTTACACATGGATTGCAATTTGTGTTTTTCTATGAATGATCAATGACTCTGCTGCTTGTTGACATGCAAACATTTGGCAGCTCATTACTGAGCTCCTATAAACTCTTAGCACTGAAATAAAACAGGAGGTGCCGAAGGCTTTAGAAAAATGTTTTGGGTGTCGTGAAGCTCATATTTGGCAAGACCACCCATGAAGCTAGTTTCTGTAAACTGAGCAGCACCTACCTTTGACCATTTAGGGGGCGGCCACTGAAATTGAATTTGAGAACTCTGATTTATGAAAATAAGGGTAGAAATTTTGAAAAATAATATTGCTTTGGGCACATTATGTATAAATCTAGGAATTGCTCATTGTTTCTTCCTTTTCTGTACCTTAGCACAAAATTAAATGGTGATGATATATTTCCTAGAACTTCATGTATGAAAGCAACATTACCTATGTGATCTGCTGTTGCTATACCTAATAGGAAAGCCATGTTAATTCTTGGGAATTTATGCTATTAATCTAAAAAATGGCTAAAGAAATATTGACCAAATAAAGCATTTTGTTCTGAATTTTTTTTTAATTATGGAAGTGCAAACAACCTACAGCAAATCTTGAGTCCCAAATTCCTATGTCCCTATGTCCCAATTCTTACCAAGGCTGTCTCCAGACTTTAGTTAATGAAGGCTCAGAAAATGAGGGCTCCTCATTAGAGTTGGGGAAAAAGTTGTTTTCCAAGTCAAATATCATATTCTAGGCCTGAGAAATCATTTTGATTATTCATATGCCTTTCTTTCCATCAAAATGAAGAATAACAAGCTGATTTAACAGTTTCATCAGGTTAAATTACAACTAAAATTCCTCGCAGAATCAATAAAATAGTGTGGAAAGAACAACAGCTGTCTATCAATATTTACCATACATCATGATACCTTATCAAACCCTACGTGGGTTATACCACCATTCTCCTTTATGATGGTTTTATTAGGAATTTCATTACGAATTCTATTGTGACCAAACTGACTCTTTAATTATACACTACAAATAATTAAGTGATGAAACCATAAAAATTTTTTAAAATTTCGATTGATTAAGACAGAATTTCCTTATATATGATAAGACTTCGCTGAACACTGTATCTTGTAACACACTAATTTTTAGCAAGCAGGTGGGTCTGGTCCCTAATGTACCTGGATGAGGCCCTGAGCAGCATGGCCTGCACAGGTCAGGTTAGAGCCACAGGCCACCGCAGGCGACCACGGCAGCTCACATTTGCTGTGGCGCAGTCCACGATGGCCCTCACCAAGGTTTTTGTGGGTCAGGGTATGTTGACTGTGCCCCCTGTTATCCTTGAGGCCTGGCCATTCACTTGCTCCGAGAAGACGTGGACGATGCTAACGCCTCAGCTCCTCCGCAGGTTGCTCCAGGTGCAATTCAGACAGCTTAGATTCCTGGTCCATGCAAGCGTCTCGGGAAACAGGGCCCTTCCTGGACATGTGCTGAGCCGTTTTTGTTACTTTATCATCATTTGGGGGTTTTGTGGGGTTTCCTTGCTTTCTCCTGGGGCATGTGTGCACCAGGGCCTCAGGGTCCACTGGCCCTGGGGCGTCAGAAGTGTGGGAGAGTTAGCCCTTCCTCAGGCCCCCTGAAAAGAACCCTTCTGCTGGGTACTGGATGGAGATGAGCAGAGTACCCTGGGGCTCTGCTGTGCGTCTGCTCAGGCCCCAGCATCTGCTATGAAGCAGCCCTCCTCGAGATGTTCCTCCCCCACCCCCAAACCATAATCCGCATGAAAATGAACAGGTGCAGAGCAAAATGGTGATGAGCTTATATATTGATACCCAATATATAATTTTCAAAAATCTCCCACTGACTGCTTTGCAGAGGCCACTCATCCTGAAGCCCAGCTCAGGGGACTCATGCGCATTCCATCCCCACGCCTCCAGCTAGAGCTCTGTCAACTGCTACCTGACCTTGTAAATACACAGACCTAAAACAATAGAAATGAAAGAAGACTGGCCCTTATTAAAGAGGGCAGCAATGTTAGGATGGCTGTCAGTGACCCTAATGGGACAGTCTGTCTTACCCGGAGCTGTCCCCCGAAGCCCCACACAGCTTAGCATCACAGCAAGATAGGGGAGTGGGGTACCGAGCCATAGGAAAGCCGAGGACATGAATAATGCTTCTGAAATGAGGGGTGACGAGGGTCACCCACAGAATAGCGTACTGTGGACCGCCCCCCAGGACCTGCACTTTTAGGGTCCTATGGGGGACGATCTTCCGTAAAAGTACTTTTCCAAAGCCACCAACACCATCATTCACCGGTTCTATAGCACCACGTGGAAGTCTGCACTCAGAACCACATGGGCAAAGTCATTCTCTCCCCTGCTAAACAACTGCTTTGTCTCTTCCCCAACAACAAACAGTTAGCAGCAATTAACACTTCTCTTTCTCCTTGGGCGACTGGAAGCTAAACGCCACACTGTAAGACGTGCTGTTTCCTAGGGCTTACCCATCTGCATTTTAATAGGCCTCCTCCAAACATCTTTTATTTCTCCCTCTTGTCCTTGTTAATTATATTTTCCTGTCTCGTTGCATGGGTTCCTAGAAGCCACTTTACATCCTTTCCCAAACTAGATAAAGCATAAGCAAACAGACATAGAGAAGTCAATTGTATTTATCTCTGAAAATACCCTCTACGGAATCAAAGTAGAAAGTGACTGAACAGAAGGTCTCCACTCTGTAATACTGGCTATGGTTTATTCTTCTTTAATTTACACACTTGTAACAATAAAATGCTACAAATACAAGAAAATACGTAATGATAAAATGTAAGCTCTTCAACTATAGTACTAATATAGAAATGTGACACGTACCTATACTCTCCCCATGTCTAATTGTATGTAATAATGATAATGGTAGATGCGCTGATACTCACTGTAGCACACAGTATTCTTAAAAGCACAATATTGAAAACCATGTAATGGACCTAAGTAGGGGATCATTATGGTACATCCATACAAGAGCGCACTGGCCAGGCTTGGTGCCACGCACCTGTAATCCCAGCACTTGAGAGGCTGAGGCAGGAGGATCACTGTGAGTTCAGAACCAGCTTGGGCTATACAGTGAGTTCAAGGCCAGCCTGAACTACATAGCAAGACCCTGTCTCAAAAAACAAAACAAAACAGCATATGGTATGGCTATTTGAAAGAATCAGGCTTCTACTGTACTGTTATTGTTTTGGGCTCTTTGCTATTTTTATTTGTTTGACTCTTGTCCCTTGTTTTTCTTGTATTTTGTTTTGGTTTGCTTCATTTTTTTTCCTCTAATACAGAAGAATAGATATACATGTGTAGGCTTATAGATGCCTAGAATTTCTTCTAAAGAGCTTACAAGAATTGATTTTATTATGTGTGATGCTAAGAACAGCAACACTGAAGAAAATGAGACATTATGATAGCCATTGCTGATTTCCTATCATCTTGTTTTGAAGCCAAATAATGCTTTCACTATTTGTTTTGATTGGTTTTAGTCTGTTTTCTAGTATTTGATTTCAGTATGTGTGAGGGTATGGACAGCTATTTTGAAGAAAACAAGAGACATTATGGTAGCCATTATTGATTCCCTGTTGTCTGGTTTTGAAGACCCAAAAGGCCCTCATCCTTTTGATTGGTTTTAGACTGTTTTGTTTTGTGAAGGTATGGACAACTAATATTTCAAAGAAAAGAAGAGACATTAGGTAGCCACTGTTGATTTCCTGTTGTCTTGTTCTGAAATCGTGTGTTACTTGAATTATGTTCTGCTCTGCTTTGTTCTGTTTTGTTTTATTTTCTTTAAAATAAAAAAAACAAATCAGGCTTCATTGAACTGACAAGGACTGGTCTTTATATGAGAAAAGCAAGATAAAGAATGGTTTTTTACTTCATGCTACTGTTTTATGGAAAAGTAAAATGTTGAAAATATTTAGAAGTCTCCACAAAGATTAATGGGAAATAGTACTGGGCTGCTGGGATCAGAACTGCAGTCCAGACAACAGGGAAATCAGAAATAGTTACCTTTGCTTCCCCACCTTTAAGTTTTTACTTAATCATGCATTTCTTTTTTAAAAATTTAAGCTAAATATGTAACTGTGAAGATTAGACTAGTGGATGGAAAGTATATACCCCTACACCTCTGAAGTCACTTTTTTTTTGGTACCACGAATTCAACTCAGGACCTTGTGCTTGCCAGGCAGGTGCTGTGCTCTGAAGTGTGGCTCTGTACATCCCGGGGCCCTGAAGTCACTTTTCAAAAGAAATGTTGCAATTCTTCCTGAAAGTGCATTTTATTACAACAGGTGTTCCCCAAAATGGTATCAGGGTCTTGGAATCCTATCTATGCCCCCCTAAATAGATCATGAGACCAGGAAAACAGCACACCCCACAAACAGTGGGCTATAGTCATGGCTGAAGCATGGATAATGAAGTCATGAAGGATCAATGAATGAATCCCTAAGACAGCATGTGAATCTTATAAGTAAAAAGAAATCCACATCCATATAAAGCACCTGACAAATGCACACATCTCGTCCCGACCTCCCAGCCTCGGCCAGTCGCCTCCAGCCCTCTGGTCCGAGGGGAAACATTAAAAATGTGAACAGAAGTACAGAGGCAGGAGCAGTGGTCAGAGCACCCTGAATGGGGAAACAGATGCAACATCCTCTGGATGTGCACGGGGTTGCCAGGTCCTCACATCAATGCTGCCGCCCCGGGCCCCCCAGTAGCCTGCTTACTCCCAAGGAAAGAAACCACTGGCCACTGATTAAAACAACAAACACATACGTGCACCCCTGGGCCTCGTATAGAAACGCACCCTGCGGAAACACCAGAACACATGCAAAATGACGTAGTCAAAATTATGTCCAAGGTTATTTTAGAACTGCTCCTGTTAGCAAGGGATTACAACCAACATAAAGGTCCATCAGTGGAAGACTGGCTAAAACTGTGGTGTAGTCATGCAGTGGAATACTATAAACCTATTAAGAAGCCAAGAGGCTTTTCAAGTGCAGCCAAGAGGCTTCTCAAGTGATAAAGAATCATGATGAACTGTTAAGAAAAAGAAATACGGTACAGAACAGTGTACATATCATCTTTCATTTGTATAAAATGGGTAGGTCGGGGAGCTGTATAGGAATCTAGCATTAAGTACGCAAAGTGTTTTTTTAAAGGTACACAAACCAAAAATAATGCTGATGATATGCAGTTGTCTATTTCTCTGAGGAGTGGTACTAGAGACGGTGAATATATTTGCTCTTACTAAGCAAGTTAATACTTGAGAAAGAGTGAGGGGAAAATTGCTAAAACCTGCACAAAATCAGTACAAAAGAACAACAGTGCCTGTACCCAGTGGAGAGGCGGGGGAGGGGCAGCCCACGGAGCCCTCTTCCTAGCCCTGCATCCGCCCCACCAAGACATCCAGTCCCTGCGTGCACCGTCTTCCCTCACTCACTGTGGGACACCGGACGGAGTCCCCCACTGTCACTTGCTGTCCCACTGCAGGACACAGCTCATTCCACCAAAAGGCAGAGAACACGAACTCCACCGATAGACAGCACCGAACACCAGGCTTTCTATGGACGGGGTGGGTGGGGAAGCACAGCTACGCTCTGGGAGCCGATCAGCAAGTTTCCAAGCAGCAGACGCCGCCCCTGGGCCACAGGTGCTGCCCCCACTCAGCAGCAGGTGTGTGACCAGACCCAGCAGCTGGGCTGACCCAGCCTGTAGGGCTTCCCTCTCCTTGGCCCCGCTCCCAGCTAGAGAAGCGATGGGTTTCTAACCCCGTACGGTTAAGGCCCGAGAAGATGGACTTTAGGAGGAGACCTCGGGAAATTGTCAGATCTTAATAGCATTGTAATAAAGGTCAGTTCGAATCAGGGGGAAAGGATGATGGAACTAATTCCTGGGAAACCTAACTTTGAAGGCTATACCTACTTAAAAATTACTTGTTTGAAAAGGTCAAGCCTCTTCAACACGGCTTCCAACGCCTGGAATCCGCATTCCAAGAGCACTCGAAGTCACTCGGTGCACATGGTGCTCTTAAACCACCTACCGAGGCAACGGCAGCTGCGCGGTCGCCCCCAGCAGCTCCCCTACCTAAGGCGCTGGAGACGCAGGTGCAGGGCTGCGGGGAGCTCTGAGAGCCGCCTCTGCCTGCTCTTATCCCTACCGCAACGGCACGGAACGAAAACAACCCAGCGAACAATAACCGGACTCTACGTTCCCATCCTGAATAGAGCGGGGAGGATGCGCAAGGCCATGTAGGGGCGGGGTGCAGCCAGCACGCAGTGGGGACACCAGAAGCACCTGCCGCGGGACTCCCAGCCGCTCGCAGGGGTCACAGGGCCGTACGCAAACAAGAAGTCACTAATTCTGTTACTAGACACAGGAAGTCAATGCTAGCAAAAATTAATAATCATGTTCCTTTCATAAGACTGTTTCTGAAATCAGATACAAGAAATTAAACGTGAAACTTAAATAGCTCACTCCAAATTCTTTGCTGAAATCAAGATCCTTGTCATTTGAGATAGAGAAATAGACAATCTGCTTATCAATCTTTCCAATTCATAATTAGCCAGTAATATACACTATCCAACTACAATTATTTGACCACTGCAAAATGGCTTTGAAATAAAGTAGTATTTCACAATTCCCTATGTTTCACTAACCTGTAAGTTTTTGTAAAACTCATCAAAATGGTATTTCCACTTTACCTGGCATTTGTGAAGCAGCAAGCTTTATTAATAGTAAGGAACAAATAGAGGGGCTGGGAGTCAGAACTACAAAAGCAAAGTCAATCTATAGGTATACGTTTTCCATCTTCTCAGATCTCTGGCAGAAACATAGCAAGACACCGACATCCTTCCTGATCCGAAGGATAAGTGAATCAAACCCCCCTAATTCACAGCATTTACAGAGACCACAAACTGTTCACTGACAGCCAGAAACTCAGAAGTTGAAAAGCCTCGCTGACACCTGGAACTACTTACATTCTGAGTTTTTCCTCACACCCCTAGAAAGTGTTTTCAACAAGATGCTGTTATCCTAAGCCACGCATTTGGCCAGATCTCCGAGTGCACAGAAAGACAACCACACAGGAAGACACAGGAAGCCAGGACCCCGATCCTATAGAGTTCCCTCCATTAAGGAAGTTCCCGGATGGAGCCTGGGGCTGTCACACACACTGGAAACCTGCTTGAAGGTAAGCTAAGATGTGTTAGTTAGTTAATCCAACACAAAAAACCAGGACTCGGCCTCAAGTGGTGTAAATTATCTAGTGCATCTGGTTAAGAATTATTTCCATATACAACTTTTAAAGTAGAATATACAAATCCAAGAAATCCCTGTTACAGAAGTCTCCCCGTGGTAGGAAGAGGAAAGTAGTTAATACAATAAAATGAAATGTGCTGCTATGATACTGGAAAAGTTAAGGAGCAGAAAGTTATAGATGCAAAAACCAAAAACATGTTGCGACAGTCTCTGAGACAGTAAGCTGCTGCGTGCATGCTGCGCACACGTAACCATCAGTGCGTGAACACAATAAGGAAATTTCACTTGACAATAACGAGCCGTGGGGTGTAAACTAGTACAACCACTGTGGAAATCAGTATGGAGATGCCTCAAACAACTAAAAATAGAAATTCATTCAACTGAGTTATTCCCCTCCACAGAGGTAAAGACATTAATTTGTATTACAGTGACCCGTATGTGTGTATGTTTACAACAACTCAGCTCATAATAGCTAACCTTGGAAGCAGCCTATATTGTCTATCAGCAGATAGATGGACTGAAAAATATGGTATTTATATAAAATGGAGTACTAGTCTGCCATAAAGAAGGGTAAACTTGAGTCATTTGTAGAAAATGGCTGAACCTCAAGACCACAATGCTAAGTGAAATAAATCAGACACACAAGCTTAAATATAACATGGTTTCTCTTAAATGAAAAATCTGAAGTACAAGTAAATTAAAGAGCAAAGTGAAACATAGACAATAAGAAGCAGGGAGATAGATCTCTCACAAATCAGAAGGGGGCCAAGAGCTAGAAGGAGGTGGGGAGGGAAGGTGAAGGGAAAGTAAAAAGAATTAAGATGTGTTATACGCATGCACTGCGCTCCACAGGGAATATAGTCATCAGGTACCGCAAACACCGACTAATGAAAATGAAAATTAAAAAAACAAAGTCGCGCTGATATTCAACAAAAGTAAGCCCAAGACAATTAGAAAATTGAGTTTTAGATTTTCTATATCCAAGAGATCAATTTATGAGTCAAGGTCACAGAACAAAGGATGAAAGGAGAGACGGAAGTGGAGGCAGTGACCACAAGGACCTGGCCGACGCAGCGCACCCACTGTGGGCCAGGCCGTGCGTTCCGAGCGGGGCAGGCGCGGGGCTGGAATCCCGTCCTCCCCACCCCAGGGGAAAGGGGGGACACCGCCACTGGAGGCGGCTCTGTGGACCCTGCGAGCCGGGCTGGCCACACGTGGCCACGTGGGGGAGGAAGGCAGGGGCGCTGCGGTGGCCACGGCGCTGAGTTCTCTCTCTGAGGCGAAACAGGGAGCCACACAGCCATGCCGGATGGACCCCCGAAGGGTGCTGGCCCGGGGCGCAGGGCCAGCAAGTCACACATCCGAGTCACCCAGGCACCGACCGGCGCCTTCTGAGAGACTGGCAGGTGCTGCACCTGGGCGCCTCCCTCACACTTTGCTGAGCTGTTGTGAAGGAAAATTCCAGCATGAGTCACTGGGCAGAGAAGCCTGGGGCTCCATTTGATGAGGGAGGAGCCCCCACCTCCGGAGAGCACGCTCTGGCTGCCAGGGCACTGAATGCCGGGACCGTGTGCCCAGGCAATTTCCTGGCTGCTGCTGGGAATCTGCACAGGTAATCCATGACTGCACTTAACCGCTGCAGAAGAGCAGGGTGCTTTCCTAGAGTATAGTTCCCGAGAGGCCTGCGCATTTCATAAAACCTCTGAAAAACAGTCAGGACTGTCCGGTGTGATTCCATTCATCCCACAGGCTCCTTCAGCGATGTTCTACCCCTTTGGGCTGACCTCTGACCCCACATTCCTCTACCTGTTTACAGCAAAACAAAGGCAGGCAGAACTCTGAACCGACCACGACCAAGGGAGACATTGGGCCAGCTGAGATTCTGGAAAAAATAAGGCACTTGCGGGAGCACATCTGTCTCTGAAGTCACAGTCACAATCTTGCCATCGCCAGTGTTAATGGTGAAGAATCAACTGGCCCCTGCTTCACTAACAGGGGTCTCATTTTATTGAAACACAGAGAACTTTGGAACCACTGTTAATTTTGGCAGTATCAGTGTGAAAACTACCAGGGCTCACGGACCGAGTCCGGTAACACAGATACCCTTCCTCCAGCGCTGTCTCAGTGGCACCATTCTCTGCTATTTCTTTCACTTTACCAAATCCACATACAGTACTGGTTTGGTACCGAGAACTGTGATTTGTGCAAAATCATTTTATACCACAACCGTTTCAATAATTAGCTCATGGCATGCTGGCGTTTTCTCACACCACCACAGCGTAACAAGAGGGAAGGGACCAACACAAACAGATACTGTATTTGACCATTTTACCTTCTTTTAGAAACAAAATGAAAGTATAAACACACTACAAGTGTCCTGTGACTGCTAGGGAAGCTATGCACAAAGTGAAACAGCAGGAAATCTCTTGAATGATCAAACTCTGGAATATCTCTGTAACGTTCTCTGCTTCAATTCAAATTCAGAATTGCCGAGCAAGTGCCTCTTAGGGAAGAGTGCACTGCCTGGTACAGAAAACCCGAGCAGCTCCTCGAGGAGCTACCTGGGGTTTCACAGTCAAGGAGCCTCCCTCCCAGACCCGGGTTGTGTTTCCCTTGGACTCCTCTCGGTGCATCTGGCAGGAAGCCTGCACGCCCCAACCTCTGCCTTTAGAAGGGAAGGTGCCCCCGCTGCTGCCCAGGGCTTTCTGCCAATGCAGCCCGGTCCTGGGTGTGGCCGGGGGCCTGCAGGACCCTAGAGCTCTTTAACATTGGATTAGGGCAGCAGAGGAGGAGGGCGCTGCCTCTATTCCTGCAGACTCCCTGCTCTCTCTTCCTGTGGGAGGGTGTGGGCGGACCGGCCGAGGCAAGGATGCTCCCAGTTAGCACAGCCCGGTGGGTCCTCAGATTCCGCACCTGTTGGCCTCTGGCTGTGCAAACACTCCTGCAGCGCTGATCTAGCTGGCAGAAGATTAATTTCCAACAAGTATTGCTCTCCTTTTTATTCATCCTCCTCAAAAACACTACTGAACAGACCAGGCAGCAGGGTCGCAGTGTCTCAGCCCCGTTCTCTCACTTACTAGAAACCAGTGTGACCCCGTCTCCAACAAAGGAGCAGTGGGTGGGCAGGGCGGAGGGCCTAGCTCATGAGTCCCCATCCCTGTCCCATCCCAACCTGCCAGGCACCAGCCTGTGTGTGCAACCAGCGCCGTCCTGTGGCTGGCACTGCCCACCGTCACAAAGGTGAGGCTGAACCTCAAAAACCAAGGTAGCTGAAGGCAGCTTAACTTTCCCGGCCTCAGTTTACCTGTCAGCCATCTCTGCAGTAGACTCCTCCTCTCCCAGCTCAGCCTCAACTCCTTCCCCTGGTCCTCTGAGCTGCTTTCTTCTTAGCGGTGAAACCCCTCCCAGGGTGCCTCAATCTCTCCGCCTGTGCCCCTAACTCTCTAAAGACGGGTATTTATTGGATCATTTGCTGTGCATGGGAGGAGGCGGGGGCTGGGATAAGATTTTGAAATCCAGGTAAAATTTGGAAACATTTCCTAAATTACTCAAATGTTTGTGATGTAACTCTGGTATTTTACTACTACAATGTCCACTTTGAATATGAAAAAACAGAAACTACTGTTCTGGTTAGGTACTTATTAAATGAGTCTGACTGCTTCTAAAACTTACAGATGATGTTTTCCAAAGCTCGCTCGCCTCTGATGATACCCGGTGGCCCATTAAGAACCCTGTCAATACACCCTCTCTTAAAAAAAAAAAAAAAAGTATCAATGGGCCACTTGACACAACAGCTATGGTGGAGATTCCAGGAGTCTGAACTCCTTATCTTACTCCATCTCAGGGTTTGGAGCAGACAAAGGTGAGCCACGGGCACACAGGAGCCAGAGTCCGGGGAAATGAGCCGCAGGGCTCCCGGCAAGGGACAGGGCTGGCATTTAAACAGGGCGGCTCGGGTGAGCCAGGGCCTCTGAGCACCCGCCGCAGATAGATCCGCACACCAAGCCCCGCTCGGTGACGACGAGGCTCACGGTGACAGAGGACGGGCGACGCCATGGCCCAGGCAGAAGCCCCTCCCAGGAACCGGGTCCGCGGCTGATACTCACGTTGGCACTGTCCCCAGGAGCGGCGAGCCCAGCCCCAGCAGCAGTCAATCCTCCCGCCATAACGACAGAGGCCAATCGAGGACACGAGCTGCCTGGGCCACCTACCACACACAAACAACAACACAAATGAGCACAGACCCTGGCAATGGGAGACCGTTTTAGGAGACATCAAACCACACCCGGCAATCCGCAGCAACTCGTTCATGCTTATAGAATCTGAAGGCTAAAGACACTCACTGAGATAGTTCTGCTGTAACCTAATCTCAAACCTCAGACACGCAGCGTGCACACGCGCACACACGCGCACACATATAACCAAACACACACCCAGCGCACAAGGGCACGGAAAACAACAAGAGCCTTTCCTAACTAGAAATAGCACCAGCTAAAACCAGGCATCCATCCGCAAGCCTGTCGCTCACAGGGCGGCTTCCGAGGCTTGACATGAAACAGAGGCCTGCAAGACTCACACCTGTTACTGGGTGGTGAAAAACCAGTTTTGGCTGATCCGTCATAAACTGAAAAGTATTAAATAATAAAAGACATGTCAAAGCAGAAGCGATTCTGGCCTCATAGAAAAGGCAGCCGGGAAGGAATACAAAGAGACGGGGTTCCTCAGAACCAGATGACACAGCTGGAGAAAACAGTGCAAAAAAGAAAGGAAAAGGAAAGGGAGAGCGTAAGCACTAGAAAAAGAAGTCTCAATAAAACCGAAGCGCTTCAAGCGCAGCAGACCTCTGCACTGGGCTGAGGCGGGCCTGCACCAACAATCCGCATTAACATGACTTTGATTCTCCTCCTGAATGGACATGGTGCCTGAGGAAAGTAGCAAGTTCAGGATGCACGATCCGCTTTGCCTGTCAGCAGCTAAATTGTTTCCTTGAGATTCACACCTACATGCCTTTTTCCTCTTAGAAAGGCATCATTTTAATTGGCCGTAATCATCTTTCTAAAGCTACATTAAAGTCACAAGCCCATCTTGTTGTAAATGTGTGTGCAAGAAATGCAAAACATGGCAGAGCTGGGCGAGAAGCTGCTTCTGAATACTCAGTCCAGCTCAGTACCGAGGCCTGGCCTCCGGCTGCCAGCCTCTCCCTTCAACTTCCCCCTCCTCGCTTCACCTGCCGTCTGCACCCCGCCGCAAGGGCGGCCGAAGCCCTAACTCCCCTGTCCTCGCCGGGCGGCCCAGCCGCGCCGCTTCCCGGGCACGAGGAGCCGCGGGTTCGAGCGCCCTCGGGGCGCAGGGGCCGCGTCCCGGGCTGCGCCGGGCCCGCCGTGCGGGGCCGGGGGCGCGGGAAGTGGCGGCCGGGACCCGCACAGGGCGGTGTGCGCACGGACTCACACCCGCGGGCACACACGCGCGTGCTTCCCCGCGCTCCGCGACAAGTCCGAGGGGGGCGCGCAGGTCCCCGGGGCCCCGCGTCCCGCCCGCACCCTGGTGCGCCGCCCGGGTCCCCTGGAGGGGTCTCCGCGGCAGCCGCCCAGGTCCCCGGCGAGCGCCCCCTCCGGCCGGGGTCCCCTGGAGGGGTCTCCCCTCGCTCGCCCCGGTCCCGGCGCGGCCCCGCTCACCTCCCGTCGAAGTCGGCGGCCGCCCGCAGGGACAGCGAGGCGGCGAGCGCGAGCGCGAGCGCGGGCAGCAGCGGCATGGTGCGGCCGGCTCTGCCCGGGCCCGCTCCGCTCGGCTCCGCTCGCTCGCGCCGGGGGCGGTGCCGCCCGGGGAGGGCGGGGCGGGGCGGGGCGGGGCTCGGGCACCTGGGCGGGCGGGGGCCGAGCCGGGGCGGGGCCGGGACCCTGCCTCTCCCGCCGAGCCAGCAGGCGCACCCGATTTCCTGCATCTATTTCGTGACCGACCCGAAAGCGCTCTGGGGCCCCGGTGCCGTCTGCAGAATCGCGCAGACCCGCGCCCTCTGCGCCCCCAGCCCCGGGCGCAGGGCACCGAGGGACGCTGTGCCCACGAGGGTGGCGGTACCTGGTCTCAGGGGATCCTGGGAAACCACTGCAGCAGCACTGCCCCGCGGCCAGGTGAAAAGGGCGAGGACCCTGAATTGTCTGTTGAAACGTGGGCTCAGCGGACCCCGCCTCCACCCCGGGCCCCTTGGCTGTCTGTCCTCCTGACCACCCTGCCCTGGGGCCACGGCGCGGCCCGCGCCTGTCGGGGCCCAGATGTGTGCGGTGCGCACACCTGGCTTCCCTCAGCCTCTGCTCAGGGGTCACCTCGCCCGGGACACTCTCTGAGATTGCTCCTGGCCTGGCCCCGGCCCGTTCTACTCAATCTTTCTCCTGCTGCATCTCCTCCTGGCGATCTGCTCATCTCCCTCTCCCGCTGGTGCGTATTCTGAGTTAGAATGCGAACTCCACGAGGGCAGGCTCTTCCTTCCAGGCCTGGAGCAGTGCCAGGCACGTAGTCAGCGCCCATAAACTTTTCTTGATTGAATTTGCTACATTACCCAGCTTTCCCCGTCTTTTATTTTTGAGATTTCTGCCAATTCAGACTGTTAATGGAAAGTTCGGTAGCAGAGTGACCTTACTATCCTGATCTCTCGGTATGTGTAAAAACAGGAATTTTCGGCAAGAAAAGGAAAAAGAATTGTTCCAACTTAAGCGACTCTTTGATTTCCAACTTGTTTTCTGTTAGCTAAACAGGTTTCTATTTTAATCTCAGGAAACATCCATGCCAGTTCAGGCTGGGGACGTTATTTTAGGCAAACAGCTTGGTGTCATCCATTTCAGATCCTTCTAATGAAGTCCAAAAATGTAGAAGTCAAAATATTTTTTCTGCAGAAAATCAAATTTTTGTAAGAGTAATATCGGCCTGTTTCCAGCCCCCGCGGGCTCCCTCTCCGCTGTTTTTCTTGTTTATTGGTTCTGTACTGGATTCACGAATAAGCGCCACTGGAGCCCTGGATGACGGGGGCAGGGCCTGAGCCTCAGGTTAAACACCCGGGACTGGAGGAAAGAGGAAGGGGGAGGTTTGCGGATGGGGTGAGCAGCTGAGGCAGAGGCGCAAGGCCCCTTCCCGTGCTTCTTCCCCCATCTATTTCCCTCGGTCTGGAGACACCCCTTCATTATCCTTCTCCACGAGGCTGGTGTCCGCACACCCACCCGGGAAGCTGTCTCTGGCCCCCGCTGGCTGTCGTTTGCAGGCTGTACTTCCTGTTTGTTTGTTTTTGGGTTTTTTTGTCTTTTTGAAGCAGGGTCTCACCCTGCAGTTCAGGCTGGCTTGCAACTCACTTTGTAGCCCAGGCTGGCCTTGAACGCACTGCAGTACCCCTGCCTCAGCCTCCCAAGTGCTGGGATTACAGACATGTGCCACCACTGCGGGATATACTTCCATTGCATCACCTGGCCGGCCAAGAGGTGCTGGCGGTCTGTGCTGCGATTGCCTCTCCGCCTCTCTGGGTCCCTGGAGGTAGCGCCTAGCAGAGGGACAGGGCAGCGCCTGTGCTGTGACCACGTTCCTGTGTCCACCCTGTCTGGCACAAGGCGTAAGGGCAGTGAGTATTAAATACACCGGATTGGATTGACCTGAACTCTGCCTGGTGAACATTAGCTTCTCCCTTAAGTGGGACCTAATTGTATCAGTTTTTGTTGAATCATAGAAGAGGGAGACTACAGGACTCCCAGGGTCCAGCTGGATATTGTACTGCAGTTGTGACCACCCGTGATCATTCACAGGAAGAGGGGACGTTTCTCTGAGTGCTGGAGACCAAACCTAGGGCCAAACCCAGGGCCTCACACATGCTACATCCTCAGCCCCACAGTCTCAGCCTTAAAACAAACGAGCAAAACGAGATCAAGTGTCTTGCTTTTAGCGATAACTACTCATCCAGCATGACAAAATTTCCTGGAGGGGGCCCACCACGTGATGCCACCTCGTGAGTAGTGACCCCACTTTTCTCATGCACAAATAACTCTGTCATTGGTTATAGGGATGGTACAGATAAACAGCAAAACAGAATTAAGCAAACCTAGCTGCAAACATTTAGAAGTTAGAAGTTCATAAGTAGTTTTCTCCCCAATAAATATTAGTCAGGAGCCTACAGTGTGCTCACCAGATCTAAGCGCTGGGACGAGCTAGGAGCGAGACTGAGTTCTGCCCTGAGAATTTTTGAACTAACAAGGGGCAGGACAGTACTATCCAGAGAGAGAGGTGTAAAGAGAGGACATGGGGAGGTTAAGGCAACAGAAACACGATGAGGCTGTGATGGGCGATGGTGTGGTTCGGTCACCTCTGGACAGGTGACATTTGAGCCAGGGTCTAATGAGGAGGGGATGGACGGCGATCCAGGCAGAGGCAGAGCAAGATGTGTTTTCTCTGTCAAATGTGAAACAGCATCTCATGGTTGGTGTCAGAGGCACGGATCATCGAGCTATTGCTCCCCACCCCACATGCAGGGTGGTGACATTTAAGAGAAAGGTATTCACAGCTGCTGGTGCACAGCAATTTTTGACTCCTAGCTGAGAAAGAATTCTGGGAGACCCTGCTCTGGCAGTGGGGGAAGTGCTTGGACAGACAATAGGGTCACCCTGTGTTAGGGTTTATACGCAGATGTCCCCTGGAAGACGCATGTGATCAGGGTGAGGGGTTGTGGGAGGCTGCGGGGGTTTACTGCTGGTTCACTGTTAGGAAGTGCAGCCTGGTAGGACGGGACGGCTCTCTGGGACCTGAACTGGAAGGGAGCAGCTCCCTCCTGGCTCCTCCCTTTTCTCTTGGCTTCCTGGCCACCATGACGTGAGCAGCTGTCCTCTGCCAGACCCTTCCGCCATGCCCATCCTGTCTTGGGGGCGACCAAGTATGGACTAAAAACAGGAGCCAAAGTAACCCTTTCCTCCTTTAAGTCGTGGGTGTCCAGAATTGTGTCTCAGGGACAGGAAAGTGACCAAGTCACCCTGCTTCTCTAGAGGAGTCACTTCCTGGCCACAGCAGCAGGAAATATTAGAGTGCGGAATACGCCATCTTTGAGGGCTACACTACTTATGAGCTTTCTCCTGCACAACTATAAAGGCCTGGGTGTTGCTTCGAGGAACAGAGACAGGCATTTCCTGGCCAGATTCAGGGTATCCGTAGGGACCACATTTCCTTAAGACCTCCTTCAAACTCAACAGGCTTCTGGTCTGATTGCTTCCAGTCAGTTCCTTAGGCAGAGAATCACAGCGGAAGTCTCTCCTAGTCCTCGCTCCTCAGCTTTATTTCTCTGCTTCCCTGTGTTGCGTCTCACTCTCTCATCTTAGTGGAGGCCACTGTATGACACCCTGGGGTCACAGGGTCCTTTGCAAGGACAGCACCCTTTATCTCTGACCCTTGACACGAGGCTCAAGTCCCAGATTTTTATTAATGTGTGGGACATAAAGGTATGTGTCTTTCTCAACTTTGGCAAGCCCCAAATTTCTGAAAATTCTCATCTTTTTCCATTTCTGCTTAGGAAGCAAACAGCTCTTGCCTGAACTCATTTCTTTCTTGTGATACCTTACTAAAAGCAGGGCACAGCAAAATATACTAACACTGTCACTTTTTACAACCCTATTCCCTGGAAATGGATATGTGCTGTGCTTTCCAAGCCATTGCAGGTAACGACTGCATGAAATAGCCAGTCACCAGCTTTCCACCTGGCACACGCGCTTTAGACTTGCCGTGTCACTGTGGCCGGGTTGTACCACCCCTCGCTGACGTCCCTCACCAGCAGAGTGAAACAGATGCCTTGCTCTGTCCTTCTGCCTCGTGCTCCAGCCTGCACATTGGAAAATGCAAGTTCCTGTTGAGATGTCCCTTCCAGGACTTTAACAAGGTAACAGAAGTTGTGTTCAGATCACGCAATAAAGGTGAGCGTGTTAGCGCGGGGGGGGGGGCAGCTCTGTATCACTCAGCCATTCTGATTTCAGGCTGAGTGACTGTCGCAGCAACTCAGGCTGCAGGGAAGTGTGGAGAGGCTGTTTCCAAGCCAGGCAACAGCTCCGACCTCTGCTGCTCGCCTGACCTGAAAGGACTAATCGATGTTCACAGCCATAGCCCCGCCCCGTGCCCAGCTCCTCACCGTGCTGTGTGGGTGGGCGAGGGGTGGAATTGGACAGCAGCGAGCGCACTCCACCCACACAGGCTGACAAGGTGTCTGCAGATGTCCAGACGCACAGGTCACATTGGCAGGTCTGGGGTGTGTCGGGGGAGTTTGAGGCTGGAGATATCAATTTGGTAATCACAAACAGAATTTAAGTCGCTGGGGCTGGGGAGGATGTGTGACTGTAGGTGTGGACTGAAGAGTGTGGAAGGAAGAAGTGTAATTAGGGGACTCGGTGTGGAGCAGGGGGTCTCCACGGTTTACACTTGAGCAAGGAGGAGGCCAGGACATGAGCCGAGAAGCAGGAGATGTGGGTTTTGTGATGGAAACTAACCAGAAGTGTGCTGTCCTGGAAGCCAGGGGTAAGAAGGAGGCTGGACACGGCATGGACAGTTCCAGAGTATGAGCGTGTGACCCTATTCCAGCAAAAAGAGAAGGGGATGTGAAAAGGCAGACCCACGTCACACAACCCTGCTAGTGCATTGCCAGGAAAGGAGGCAGAGAAATGGGGCTGTAGCTGGAGG
Source organism: Dasyprocta punctata (assembly GCA_004363535.1). Classification (NCBI taxonomy): domain Eukaryota; kingdom Metazoa; phylum Chordata; class Mammalia; order Rodentia; family Dasyproctidae; genus Dasyprocta; species Dasyprocta punctata. The sequence continues at coordinate 22,632 of RJWM01030221.1, forward strand.
GAGATGTGTGGTCTAGTAAGGAAGCTTGTAAAGGATAAAGATGCATAGACAGACAGGAATGGCCACAGAGAATAAAAGGAAGCAACCGCAAAACCAAAATACTTAGGGAAATAAGAGATTAGATCCAGTGCTCAACTCAAAGTAAAAAAATTAGAAATAAATAAAATTGCAGAATATCTGGAAAGTGGTGACAAAAATCACGTTATCTGTACAGTCACAGTGTATGGCTACAATTGAACTCCAAAGAAAATTCATAGCCTCAACTCATATTACTAAATAAAAGAGAGTGATAATTACAAAGTGTTTGACACAAAGGATTAGAAAAAGAATCACAAAGTGAGCAAAGAGTGCAAAAAAAGGAATCAGTAGAGGTGAAAGTGTAAACTAATGAATTAAGTTAATGAGCAATAGAATTGGTAAATTCATGTCAGAGTTGATTCTTTTTTTTTTATTTTAAAGATAGTAGAATACAACAGAACATAACAGAATAAAGTCAATCAAAACAAAGCAGTAGGACTGGTACAGAACTACGAAGATCGATAATGTGAGTACAATAGCTACTATAACATACCTTGCTATCTTCAGATTAGCTGACCATTCCAACAGGTGTAGTAGAATTGAACCAAAAACAAAACAAAACAAAATCAATAAAAACAGAATATAAAATAAAGGAAAAAAAGAGAAAAATAATAACGATCAGAGTAAAGCAAAATAGTGAGAACCATATTGGTCCTCGAAGACAAGACAGAGAGAGTCCCCTGTATTTGCAACATTGCCTACTGTCATCATACCAAGAGACATTCAGGGTGCCAATCAGAGGCCTGCAAAATCTACGAAAAAACACTAGTGTTTAGTTGCTTTATGTACCTTAGTTGCCATCAATTTAGCCAGACCCCAGAGCCAGCAGCTTGCTTAACCAGGGTGGCGTGGATTTGGATGATGTCCTTGATTCCAAGCCCTCGAACCGGTGCCGCGCAGGCCCAGC
>RJWM01030222.1:0-23652 GCA_004363535.1 Dasyprocta punctata
TATTTATTCATTCACTTATTTTTGTATTTTGATACCATGTCTAAAATACTGGTTACTTATTCCATGGTCTACTCCAAAGATTTATATTCATTATATTCTAAGAGCACTACAGTTTAGGTCTTAAGTGTCCCCCAAAGGTTCACTTAGTAAAGGCTTGCTCCCCGGGAGATGCTGTTCAGAGGTGGTAGAGCTCTTAGAAGATGGGACCTGCTGGAGGGTCTTTAGATCACTGGGAGTGTGCCCCAAGGGGTACTATGTGTCCTCAACTCATTTCTCTTCCTTTCTTTCTTTTACTTCCTAGTTGTAATGGTTAGAGTGGATTGTCAACTTGATTGGACTGAGGGACGTCTAGGAAATCAGTAAAGCACATTTCTGGGAGTGTCTATCAGGGTGCTTCCAGAGGTGATTTGCATGTGGGACAGCAAACAGGGGTGGGGGGACCTCTTGAATATAGACAGCATCATCCAATAGGCTGGGGCTTCTGATGGAAGGAGCCTGCCAGAATAGACTTTCTCCCTTGCTTATTCTCTGTGCTTCCTAGCACCCGTGAAGTAAGCAGCTTCACTCCCCAGCTTGGCTTCCTTGCACTGTGAGGTCTCTGCCTTACCACAGGCCCAAAAACAATGGAGCTATTACCCAGGTCTGGGATTTTCCAGGTTCTTGTTGCCCTGACCAAATGATTGGACAAGAAACCTACAAAAAGTAGTGAGGTTTTACACATATTAAAGGAATTAAAGATAGGAAAAGAAGTAGGCTCTGCAGGCTGTAGAGTGAGCTCCTAAAAGAAGTTCCAGTGCCGAAGAGGTTAATGGTCCCATCTTTTGTATTGAGGCCATTCAAGCTGCTTGATTTCATTGCATTCTCCAATTAGACCCAGGTACAGAGCCCAGGAGTGTGTGTCCTGGATCTTCACAACAGACAGGTCACACCCACCTGCCCAGGCAGATGACTATGCCCTAATCTCCTGCCTCTTTTCATCTGAGAGACCTAAATCTCTGAAATTCTTAATGGGTTGCTGAGGGTGTAGCAGTCTCTGTCTTCATAGAGCTACTTCTCATTGAATGGGGCCATGGACACTCCCTATTGGAGATTCTGTGCCCTCCAGCCACCTTGGGTGTCATGGCTCACAAGCAGGGTTGAGGGCTGATGAGTGAGGAACTGTGAGCTGCCTGTTCAATGAGAGAAAGCTGGGAGAATTCATCAGAAGAGTAACTTTACTATTAGGTTGGGGATGCAGAGCCCGAATATAAGAAACACCAGGTCAGATTTCTGCATTCCTGTGGAGGAGAAAGTATGGTAATGCGGAATATTAGATAGACTACTAGGGGTCTGACAGCCGTAGCTGTGGCAAGATTATCCACATTACAGATCTAATTAAAACCAAGAGTCACAATACAGTGCCCATCTAAGCGTAGTGAATTAGGGGTCATTAGTGAATCTTCTCATCTACACTTGAAGTAGAACTGAAGTCTTGTTTATTGAAGAGGAGTTTCATGTCTTCCAGAGGCTCACAGGTGTGGCTTTCTTCTTTGGGGTGGTCTTTTTCCCCTCAGACAGTTCAGGTGGAGCTGGTTTTATCCTAGAAAGGTAAATCCAGTTGTCTATCTCTGCCACCTTTACTGCAGGTGTGCTGGTTGATAGATTGTGTCAACTTGAGTAAGAGAAGCTCAGCTAAATTGGCTCAGCAGTTCTACATCCTTGGATACAAAAGACCCACCCTAGATTGGCTCGTCACCTGAACGGTATAAAGGGGAAGCGAAGGACGGATCTGCTTCTGTTCTTCAGAGGAGCTCCAGGGTTCACCTTCCCCTCGGCCATTGTCTCCTGATTTCCAGCACAGACCCTTCAGCCTTCCATCGCAGACCCACTGGCCTCTCTATCCAGACTTGCATGGGACCCTGCAGTGAGCTGGAGACCTTTGATTGAATTCTTCAATCTCCAGCGTACAGAGATAGTCTCTGCACTTTTCTACATCCAACTCCATGGGTGGCCATTCCAAGCCTATCTTGTAAATTCTTGTATATTTGTGTATCTTGTATTATGTCTGTTTCTCTAGTGCTACCGACTGATACAGCAGAGGAAAGGGAAGGGAAAGCAATCTATGTCTATGTCTATGTCTGTGTGTATGTCTATGTCTGTCTATAGATAGAGAGCCCACTGAAAAGGGTCCTTCTATTTTAGCTTTAATTGGCCTGCAGGAGTTCCTTATTTCCAAGTTTTAATAAGCTCGTGGTCTCTAGGATGGGCACTAAGTGGTCTCCCTGGGCCAGTAGTTGCCAGAGCTCTCTTCCCACACAGTTGGATCACCTGCTATATCTGGCCCAGATGAATAAGACATTATAAAATGAATCTCATTCCCTCTGCACCTACTACCATATCGGAAGATAAAAAAGGCCTCTTATGTAACACCTCAAATGGACTCATATTTAGCCCAGTTTAGGGGGTGTTTCTAATACTCATGAGGCCTATGGACAATAATCAGAGTCAGCACTCACAAGCCTCTTCACAAAGTTTTGGCAGAGTTTGCTTTAGGGTCTAATTAGCTCTTTTGACCTTTCCATGGAACTGAGATCTCCATGCAGAATGAAGATAGTATTTTATTCCTAAAGCTTTTGCTACCCCCTGAATTATTTGAGAGGTAAAAGAAGGTCAATTGTCACTCTGAAAGGACTGGGGTAGTTCAAACTAGGAGATCATTTCTTTGTGGGTCACCTTGACTACTTCTGTACTCTTCTCTGAACTGGTAGGGAAGACCTCAATCTAGCCTGTAAAGGTAGCAGTTAGGACCAATATTTGTTTAAACCCCCCACATGGTGGCATGCGGGTAAAGTCTAGTTACCAGTCCTCTATGCGGCATATTCCTCTCCTCTGTACGTGTTCTAACAAAGGAGCTGGTTTGGGCTTGCCAGAGCTACTGCAGTCCTGTGGGACTGTCACCACTAGTCCTTACCCTGTGAAAATTCAAACAACCATTTTCTGTGTAGCATTTCTTCCTGTGTGGAAAGAATTACAAAGGGTTTTTATACCCTTCTACTGTATCCTCTAAGAAAGGACCAGTTTGTTTTTTAACTGCCAGCAAAGCTCCTTTTGTTTGTCTCTTGTCTTGAGACCCATTTGACTTCCTGGAGAGTATACAATGCTTTTAGTGGTTCTTAGGAACTGGGAATAAGCCTAGAGTCCTGAGCGGGTATAAGGTTTCCCTTCTTTCCTTTCCATCAGCACTTTGATTTCTGAAGGTGACTTTAGACACGTCTTGGTGCTCCTTAGACTATATGACAGCGACCTACTAATATCAGTGTTCAAGTAGAGGGTACGAGCTCTGCTGGTTGGGGGCTTGGTATGGTCTTGTGCCCAGTGTCCAGTTTCCTTGCATTTATACAGGAACTCTTTCCCTGATTGGCCTTTGGCTTTCCCTTAGACAACTTCAGAGTGCTTAAAGCACTACTAATTGCAATGGTCATAATTTTGGCCCTTTTTACTCAGCCTTTCTCTTTTTATCTTCATCTAGATCCCAATTTTTGAACACACAAAAAGCCATGTCTGGCAATTGGTTCATAGGGGTCTGGGGTACAGCAAGAGGCCAGGACGAATTGGACACCTTGTCACAATAGGTCAAAGTTTGAAACCCATCTGAAAATCTACCAGGATCTCCTGAAAGCTGGCCTAATATTCTTTGCCTTGTTGAGTATCTGCCACTGAAAAAACAGCCTGAACTCTAGTAGTCCCCTCTACTTTTTGGACTTCTTTTGGAGGGAAGATGAGCTGTGAGTTTGAAGAAACTCTGCTCCTACTGTGTCCTGAGGGTCTTAAACTGTTTGAGGAACATGAGGAGAGGGCTGGGGAAAACCGGGTCTCTCTGGAGTGTTAGCCTCTGATGAAATCTCTCTGCGGTGCTAGCCTCTAGTTAAGTTCCTGCATGTTCACTGGCCTAGAGGATTACGGGAAGGAAGCTGAGGAGACCACCCACTGTTGTTGTTTTCATTAAAAAGTGAGAGAGACTCATATCCCCCTCAGAGACAGGTGGGCATCTGGGAACAGATCATAAACTATCAATTTCTTCTTCCTTGGAGGTTTCTGTAACTATCATAGTTCTGGAGCCTTTCCAGAGATACAGAGCGTAAACATAAAGGATTTCACACCACCTCCTTTGCCTTTTGTAAAAAAGATTTAACTGAAGAATAGTTTGTAATTTAGACAGCCATTCTATACCCATCTCACACTATTTCCTAGTTTATAATTGGGCCCAAACAGTATTGCAATCGAAGACAAGCTATTCTTTTTTCAGATTGTCAGGATCGAATTGTTCCCCAATTTTAAGAATACAGCCTAATGCTGAGGTTGCTGAGATCCACAGGGTGTATTATGGGGGCCATGGAGAGAAAGAAAAGACTAGGTCCAGGGTGCTTCAGGTGGCTTCCCGTGCAGAAGGATGCAGACCCACCGAGTCCTCAAAATGTCCTTCATAAGACTCAGTTGTACCACCTACCAGATGCCTCCAGCCAAGATGCATTAATACCTCCTCCTCCTCCTCCTCCTTTTTAATTTCTTTCTTCTTAGAATGCCCACACTCTCTGACCCACCATGACTCCTTAGAGAAGGGTGGAGCCCCCAGGGGGTCCAGCTAGCCACCTAATAAACAGGATCCCTTATGTTTATCCCAATGAGAAAAACTATGGTAGGAAGTAGAGGTAGAAACCTCTTTTTTTTTTTTTTGTTTTAGCATTTAAGAGAAAAAAATAAAAAGAAAAGTTCTAAGTGCAAGGATACCTCTACTTTTGCACACTCACAACCCTCTGAGTTGACCTTTAGTCAGTATTCCCTGGTTCTGCTCGGGCTCTAAAATACCTGAATTTCTGTTAGAAGAGACATAGCGAGGATCTAACCTTATTCAGAAGAAAAGAGGGCCGGAGTCCCACATGTTACCTGAAAGCAGAGGTTTTAGAGATTTAACAAATATGGCAGGGAAGAAGTAACATGCAGAGATAAAAATCCTTCTATGGCAAAAGTATGATGAGACTGAGCACAAAAAGGGCCAGGCCAGGGTAGGCAGCTACTCAAGCAAGGGAACAAGAGGCTGAAAAGGCTGAGCAGACTCTGGCATCCCTCATCCCATGTATGACCATGGAGGGCACCACTGTGCCCCACAGGGCACCAATGAGACTCGCTTCCCTGGACATAGCACCCCCCACCACCACCACTCACACCATGGGCCTTTGTGCTGAAGGGCACAGCTGGGAAAGAAGAGGTCTGGACACAGCCCCTGCATGGGTGGCCTGGAGTGGGGAGGGATACAAGGCACAAAGTGGAGAGAGGCTATCCTGTCACCCCACGGCAGGAAGCAGGGGAGCAGGCAGTCAGACACCTGGCTGTTACTGGGGAGACCCCAGTTTCCACTCATTTTTCTTACCTCCTGGCCGGCTTCACTAAAACTATGCAAACAATGTCTGGGCCTCTGCAAGTTTCTGTGGTCCTAACCAAAGAATTGGACAAGAAACACACAAACAGTAATGAGTTTTACATTTACTAAAGGTAGGGGGGAAAAAGAAAGCATATTCTGCAGAGCAAGAGTGGGCCAATTAAAGTAGGAAAAGAGAGGTACACTGTGCAGACAGCAAAGTGAGCCCCAGAAAGAGCTGACAGTGGTGATGAGCATAATGGCGGCCTCCTTCTGCATCACAAACCGGCTGGATTTCAGGCCAGGGGAATTAAAGACCATTCTCTGATTTGGTCCCAGGTGCGGAGCTTGGATACATGTGTTCTGGATCTCCGTGATGGACAGGTCACACCCACTTGCCCAGTTGGCTGGCCACACTGTAATCTGTCTCAGAGCCACTCCCAGTTTCTTATGATTGTTATTTGTACAATGTAGCTTTTCCTATAATGTTCTTTTAGTTTTTTTGTACTTTAAGTGATATTTGTAGATATCAGGAAGTTTGATCTTGCTTTTTTTTTTTTTTTTTTTTTTTTGCAGCACTAGGGATTGAACTCACAACCTCGTGCCTGCCAGACAGGTGCTTAAGCCACTGAGCCAAACTCCCAGCCCTGGTTTTTTGAGGCAGAGCTGCACTGTGTAGCTCAGGCTTGCCTTGTGTTTGCATTGTAGCCCAAGCCGGCGTTGAACTCACAATGCTCCTCCTACCTCAGCCTGCCGAGTGCTGGGATTAAAGGCGTGCGTGAGCACGTCTGGCTTGATGTTGCTTTATTCATCCAGTCAGATAGTCTCTTTTAATTGAAGCATTTAGTCCATTTACATTTAATACAACTTTGAGATCTTGGTGGTTAATTCTAACAGCTTTTCACTTTTTTTCTTATGAGTCCATTTTATGTCATTTCAGTTCGGTTTTGCCTGTCCTGACTTCTTTTTTTTTTGGTAGAATACTTTTTTGTTATGGTTCATGGCTAGATGGCCCCCCAAAGCCTCATGGGGTCATAGGTGGAGCTTTTCAAAGGTAACTGGATCTAGAGTATGTCATGCTGGGATTAATTCATGGCGCAATACTAGGGTAAAAAGTTTCCCCTGCCAAACCCAGAGCTGATAGCCTGCCTAACATATAAAGGGAAGAAGGAAGCTGGTTTCTTGCTTGCTTTTGCTGCCTTCTGCCTGCCCTGCTTTGCTATGAGCTCTTGCTCTTCTGTAATAGCCCTCTACCTTACCACTCTTCCTTGGAGCCAACCAACTATAAACTAAAACCTCTACAAACTGTGAGCTAAGTAAACATTTCCTCCCTTAGCTTGTGGGTAGATTTTGTCTCAACAACAAGAAAAGTAACTAAGGCAGTTTGTATTCACTTTTTCCTTCTATATGCCTTTTAGCTATACCTCCTGTTTCATTTTTAAAAGTAATGTATGAATTGATAAAATGATTTCTTAATGTATGAAATGATGGAATTATTTCTCAATTGAGAATCAGTTCCATAAACCTTACACCAGCCATGAAATTCCCTGACTAGGTGACATGTGCAAAATTAGTACAAGGAGAATGAATACCCTAAATCTAGGGACCTCTACCACAGTGGGGAAAGAGTTTGGAGGAGCTAGAAAAATAGTGTAGAAGACATTGCCTGGGAAGTGGAAAGAAACTCAGAGAAGAACAAGACATTGAAACAAAAGGCAGACAGCACCTTTCAAAATAGAGATGGTGGTCAAGAGGTCTTGGACAGACATATCTCCAAAGAAGATATATGAATGGATGGTAAGCATAGGAAAATTTGCTCAACTTCATGAATCATTAGGAAAATGCAAATCAATGCTACAATGCAATACTACTTTGCTGTAACTAGAATGGCTAATACTAAAAGAAAATAAGAAGTTCTAGCGAAGATACAGAGAAATTGGAATCCTGTGCATTGCTGGTGAGAATGTAAGGCAGTGCAACCACTATGGAAGATGACACGATGGTGTTTCAAAAAATTAAACACCAGAAAATCATGCAATCCAACAATTCCACTTTTAGGTGCATACACTAAAGAATTAGAAATAGGAACTCAGACATTCACTCACAGTGTTCATAGAGGCATTATTCACAGTAGCCAGAATGTGGAAACAACTGATTCTATTGTTCCATAAATGAATAAATAGACAAAATGTTGTATATACATAGAATGGAATATTATTCAGTTTTAAAAAGAAATGACACTACACTCTGTGAAATCATCCAGGAGCAAAAAGACAAATATTGTACCTAAGAACAGTCAAATCCACAGAAACAGAAAGTAGAATAGCAGTTGCCAGGGGCTGGGCAGAAGAAAAGAATGGGGAGTTATTGTCTTATTGGTACAGAGTTTCAGTTGGAATCGATGAAAAAGTTCTGGGAACAGACAGTGTGATGTCTACACAACAACGTGAATGTACTCAATGCCACTGAATTATACACTTAAAATGACAACTGTTATATTACATGTATTTTATCACAATAAAAAGAATTTTAACATATGCCAGTAAGGGCACTGCACTCCTTATTTTACAGATGAGGAAAACAAGGCAAATACACCATGTAATTTGCTTAAAGTTGTAGGACCAGGACTGGACAGAACTAGGATTTGCATGCACATAGTAAGCTAAAAGCCTTTGCTCTCAAACCATTACCTATAGTGTCTCATTGAAAGATATGTATTGTGGCAATGTTTTATAATGGCAAAAATAGGGAAACTAAAATTTAAAAAATTTGGCTCAATTGTGAGTCACTCATTTGGTGTATTATAGAGCCATTAAATTTATGTTTTAAAAAATGTTTTCTAATGGCATGGATAACTTGCTGATAATTTATTTACACAGTAAGTGGGAATATCAGTATACAAAAAAGAACTTAAATTGTGATCCTGTTTTTATTTTTAAATCATACACATAATTTAAGTATGTTTAAGCATTAAAGGAAATGATTATATTCAAGTTCTAATGAATTTATTTTGGAATTGTGTAAGTACTTTTCCCAGTACTGGGGATTGAATCCAGGGCCTTCACACCAAACAGTACCCTTTTTAATTCTTCTTTTTTAAAGACAGGGTCTTGCTAAGTCACCAAGTGGCCAGGTTGGGCTCTAATTAGTAATCTTTTTGCCTCAGTCTCCCAGAGTGTGCACTCCCCTGCCCAGCTTGGATCTGTGAGATTTAAGGGGATTGCTTTTCCTCCTATTTTTCCCAGTATTTCTGTATTTGTTATCTAATCACCATGTATATCAGTCAGCTTTCCATTCCTGCAGCAAATACTTGAGATGAAACAACTTGTAAAAAGAAAGGACTTATTTTAGCTCCCGTATAAGGAACCCACCCTGGAGGTTTGCATCCATGTCTGGATGTGGATCAGGGCAGGAAGTGCGTGGTGGAGTGAAAAGCTGCTCACCCCATGGCTAGGATGTGAAAGAGAAAAGGGAAGGGTCAGCGTTCCCGCAGTGCCTTTGGAGGAATGCCCTCAGTGACCTAAAGCCTTTTATGAGGCCTCATCTCACCTCCCAAGAGCACCACAGGCTGGGGGCCAAGCCTTCAACACACGAGCCTTGGGGGATACGCCAGATCCAAACTATAGCACTGAGTGACAAATGTCACCCAAACCTGGTAGCATAAATAGTAGGTATGTCTTCTGTCTCACAAAGTCCTGTGGGTCAGGACACTGGGGCAGCTTGGCTGTGTGGTTCTGACTGGAGATTTCTCTGTAAGCTCAGTCAGATTTCAGCAGGGCCTGGAGTCGTTTGAAGGCTTGGCTGGGTCTGCAGGTTCTCACGCGGTGGTGGCAGGCGGGGTCCTCTCCATGATTCTCCTTGAGTGGCTTCACAACATGGTAGCTGACTTCCCCAGAGAGAGTGCTGTCTGAGAGACCAAGAGGGAAGCTGCCATGGCCTTCGTCACTAGCTTCAAATGTCACACACTCAGTGTTCTGCCTGCCACGCCAACTAATCCTGGTTCCTGGGAAAAAACCGTACAAGAGGATAAATTCCAGGAGGTGAGCATCATCCTGCTGACAAGTACCACAATTTCAAACTTTGTGTGTAAACTGACGTGGGACATGTAGTATCATGACGAGAAGCATAGATTCCAGAGCCAGATTGCCTCATCCATGTGAGTTCATCTGCTCCTCATGTCAAGATCTATGTAGTCCTGAATAGCACACTTTATCAGTGTGTATCTCCATCTCTTCATTTACAAAATGAGAATGAGAATAGTGGTCACCTCACAGAGTTGGGAGGACTCAGTGAGTTAGTGTATGTAAAGCCCTAAAATCCCGCCCGGCCTGTGGCAAGTGCTATATTCATACTACGTATGACTTCATAAATCAGAGAACAGTGCTGCTGGGTCGCTCAGCCCTGTAGCATTTTTCTACAAAGCACAAGGCTCTGGATTTGATCCTCAGTACCACAAAATAAATGAACAAATAAATAAGATGATTAAAAAATAAGACGAAATCAGAGCACTGATTGATGGAATAACCACTTAGTTATTCATTTTTTTTATGACAGGTGAGTAAGGTGTTAGCTTCAGCAAATTTGAGAAAGACTCATTTCACACAAAGGTGAGAAAAACTGGTCGTGCTGATGAGTCCAAAAAGGACCTGGAACAATCAGTTAAAAGTTTATGATGCATTCTTCTACATGTTTCATTGTGCATATTTTAAGCTCTTCTGCAGAGTATATGCCTAGAAATAGAATTTCTGTGTCAGACTATTCGTATATTCACAAGTTCAGTATTTATTTATTTTAAAATTTAATGAATAAATTGTTCAAATGAGAAATAGATACAATAAAAGGAACCACTGATCCAAAAGGTTGGTATATAGTATGATCCCAGTGATATAGAAAATTATCTATACAAAGCAAGTTTATCATTATTGTAGCATTATTTCTCTAGGTTATGGAATTAATTATGAGACATGACTATGATTTTTTCTTTCTAGTTTTACAATATCAATGCTTCGTATAAAGCATTATTAATTTATGATCAGAAAAACAATAATTTATAGGCATCTGTTGTATGACATTGAATGTTCATTCAGCTGTTTACTTGTTTACATTAATAAATGTGTGACCTAGTTATGTTAGAATTGATCCAGTTGGTAGGTAAATTCTGGTCCTCTCTTTTCAGACTTAAATTTAAGAGCCCAAAGTCAGATCAGAACTGCACTTTTCCCCAGTTTGCGTGTGTTATTTTCCTATCAGAGTAAAGGTTCCCTGTGCTGAAATGGACTACAGCAAGCCTTTATGGTCCCTAGTACTGTAGTAAGTACTGTGGTAGGCACTCAAGGGAAATCAGTTATTCTGTATAATATTCTGTCAGAAGAAGAGTATTGCTACTGTGATGTTTGTGATTCCCCATGCCTTTAGATTTGCATGCTGAGCTCCGTAGAGATTGCCCACTTTCTCAAAAGCTGCTTTTACGTGGCTGCTAGCTGTCCATCTAGGCAGCAAAGGTGGTCAGGCTGTTATGGAAGAAGATAGATCAAGTTCCCACGACTCCCGAATGAACGTCTGGTAGGAACCTTGTGACTGAAATGATCAGGATCCGGTCCAGCCCAGATCGCCCTTCCAAGGGCCCCTTCCTGGCATTCTGTCACTTAGCTTTTTATTTTCTACTTTCCTGTTATCAAGAACAAAATCCCTCCTTACTCATAAAATAAATGCAGTCAGTCAAATATTTTACCTTTATTGTAAAATATATTTCTTAAGCTAAGGGATGCAGCTCAGTGATAGAGTACTTTCCTAGCATGCAAGAGGACCTGGCTTCCAGCCCCCCTACTGCAAAACAAATAAGCTGATAGATAAATAAAATATAAATGATATTTTTTCTTTAAATATACTTAGTATTTTGGAGTAACTTCAGTTTTACACAGAAGTTGCAAATATAATATACAGAGTTGCCCTAATCCTACCACCCAGTTCCTATTCATGGTAACATCTTTCATGACCTTGTGGTACATTTGTCAAAAACAACTGAACACCAGGTATTATGTGGATTTCATCAGATTTTCCTCCTAATCCCCTTTTCCTGTTCCAGGATCCCACCCCAACCCCACACTGCATTTAATCATCTGGTCTCCCTGGTCTCCTCCAGTTTCTGACATTTTCCCAGTCTTTCTTTGTTTACCATGACCTTGACAGTTCTGACAGGGGGAGGCAGGTATTTTATAAAATGTTCCTTAGCTTAGGTTTGCAAAATATTTTCTCATGATTATACTGTGATTATGGGTTTTGAGGAAGAAGACTCAAAAATGAGGCACCTGACAGGGATTATGTTTTAACACTTCTTCCGTGCCTTTGGTGCTAATGTGTTGATATGCATTGTGAATTCTCAAGAGGTCAAGATATTTCTTAGAGTATGAATTTCAAGGAAAAAAATATCAAAGGTTACTTTTCCCTAGTAGCCTTTATCTCTTTTTTTTTTTTTTTTTTTTTTTTTTTGCGGCACTGGGGGATTGAACTCACAACCTTGCGCTTGCCAGGGCAGGCCCTTAAGCCGCTGAGCCAAACTCCCCAGCCCTGGTTTTTTTGAGGCAGGGTCGCACTATGTAGCTCAGGCCGGCCTTGCGCTCGCGTTGTAGCCCAGGCCGGCCTCGAACTCACAACGCTCCACCTACCTCAGCCTCCCGAGTGCTGGGATTAAAGGCGTGCGCCACCACACCCGGCTCGCCTTTATCTCTTATATGTTTTTCACACCCATCATATTTTCTAATCAGATGTCTATCTCAGTTTATCCTCAACATTTTAAAGTTGGCTCAGCAATTAACAAACTTTGGTCTTCTTCCTTAGCAGAGTACCTCCTATTAGTTAGCAGCAGAAAGAGAAGCTGACATCACCAGATGATTAACATGGACCCTCACTCCCCAATACCCCTTTAGCTGAGGCATTGAAAATGAATCTAAACTCATTTGGCTTCATGATTGTCAGGTCCCTTTTGGTGAGTGACAGGCTTCCAATGACCAGAGGTACCTGGAAGACTACAGATAACTCCTGTCTAACCACTTCCCTGCCAGGAGAGAAAGGCCTTGGGATATAGCTCAGGGGTAGAAGACTTGCCTATCATACTAGGAGGCTCTGGGTTCTCTCTCAAGGAGGGAGAGGAATGGGAAGGGAGGAGGGACAGAGGGGAGAAGAGGGGAGGGGAGAACTCTAAATGGAGAAGAACCCAAATGTGGCAATGAATGAGACTCACAGTGAGGCATTGGAGAAGTTTCTAGAAGAGAAAATCTTAAGTGGAACTTGACCAGATGAAGGGATAGTTATCCATCAGGCACTAAGGGGAGAAAAGTGTCCCAGGTGGAGGAAACAGCCAAGCAAAGGCAGAAAGGCGTGAGAGAGGGTGCTGACAGTTGGAGTCTGGGGTCCCAGGGGAAGGGGTGGTGGGCATGGGGACTGGGAAGGAAAGAGGCTGCAAGTCTTGAAAGGTCATGTGGGACTGAAGAATGCAAATTTGATCCTGTAGGAAACAGCTGGTCAAAGATTTTAAATCACATTTAAAGTGCATGGTCAGGTTGACATTTTCAAATGTCTTTGGCAGCCACACGGAGGATAGTTGGGAGGCAGGAGAAAAAGGCACCACAGTGACCAGGTAGGACTGACTGTAACCCAGCAGTCTGACAAGAGGTGTGCATTTCTACTGTGATGAAACAGCAGGAAAGTGACCTCCTCAAGCATGTGGTCTGTGCCAGGGTGTGTCCTCAGTGCTTTCCATTTACTAAGTCTTCCCATCCTTACAATCTAACGAGGTAGGTAAAATTAGCATCTTATTTCAGACATGAAGAGAGAGCACCTGGCTGAGGCTGCTAGATAAAACCACTTGATGTGCAGTTATATTTGAATTGTAGATAAAGCATAATTTTTTAAGTGTCAGTACATTTCATGCTACATTTTATTTGTTAAACCTACATCCGGAGGTCCAGAAAGATAGAATAAGTTGCCCAAGATGTCACAGCCACCAAGAGGACCCTGCTGGGCCCCTGACCAGGCTTTGCTGCTTCTGCAGGTGGGCAGGTAGGCTCCTAGCCAACAGTAAAAGGACTTTCTGAGGTGCAGCCTTGGCTAGATCATTACAGTTCATCTCAGGGAGACTTCGACTATCAGTTCGATCTGTTTGCTCTCAGAGGCATACTGAGAACAGATCTGCAATTCTCCTCTAAGCCATCCTAATGCTTAGAGCAAATTCCATGCCTTGTGACTAAGTCCCCCAATCCCCTGAACTCCAAAGGTTTCTCTGCCCTAAGGGTTCAGAACTTTTTTAAGAGTTTCCAGTTCTCTGTTCAGTTAAACACTGTAATTAGGAACATATTCAGGCCTGATCTTCAGACAATATACATTGACTGCTTTACCTACCTGTTGCTACTGGCCTGGGACATTAAATACAATTTAAACAGAATCATTTTAAGAGATTTAATAAGGTTTAACCTGAGATGCAAAATACAATTGTACTTTCAGCACTAAAATGTTCCAGACGTTTGGCAAATGAATGCTAAGGTTTGATACTAACACTGAGGTGCAGAACAGGACTGCTACCCAAAGAGATTACTACTCTTAAGAGTCTGATGGAAAAACAGACCCAGAACAATGCAATATAGAGGAGACTGTGTCAGTCCAACTCCTGGAGGTCCTCATGCTGCCCAGGAAGCCATTGGGATCATGAAAACCTGGCTACTGGTAGTGTGATCCTGGCCTTCCCTGTCAGTACTGCCTGAGAACTTGCTTCTGCCCAGATCTGGGAATCAGGACTTCCTGTATTTGAACAAGAATCCAGATAAGTCCTCTGTACTTCAAGTTTGAGAAGCATTGCACTGAAGAAAAAGCAACTTTCATACTGAATGATAGATGCAGTGAATCTGGAAGGAGAAATAGCTTTCTAGGTGGGGTCAAAAGAGAAGGTGCTAGAAGACACCCCTCCTCCCCATGAAGGACACGGAGCTGAGAACAGAGATATACTTAGGAAATATTCCAAAATTTTGGTATGTTGAGAGCCCACTGGTACACAGAAAGGACAATGAAATGACTGCCAAGGTCAGCAAAAATAGCCTTAGAGAGGGGAAGTACAATTGTGGGTTTGCTTTTTTAAAATAAAACTTTAAAATGTATAAATAAAAGATATAAAATAAAGACAATAAATTATACATTAATCAGACATTACAGATGCAGCCTTCTGTGTTTTCTCATTCACTCTCTTTCCATTCATTTCTGTCCTTCCTGGATTTAACTACTATCTTGAGTTTGGTTCTCACCATTCTTATGAATACTTCTATAATATTTATGCATATATTTGCACATAGAAACAATATTGGATTGTTTTCATGCTATACTACTAATGCATATTTAGTATACACACAATAAATATTTTTCTACTTTATTTTCCAGTTCAACATTATGCTTTTTGAGATTTATCTGCATAGTGCAGGAGGCTCTGGTGTTTGTTGTGCTGAAAAAGGAATCCAGGGTTTGCACATGCTGTGTCTACTCTTCTACTGAGCTACAGTCCTAGACCCAAGGTTAATTCATTTTTAACTATTGTAGTTGAATATGTCACTATCTGTTCTCCCAGGGAAGGATATTTTATTGTTTCCAGGATAAATATTGCTTAAATGAGAGTACTATGGGTCTCCTTATGCACATACTCAAGCTTCTCTTGGGAGTGTTTGTAGGAATAGAGTTGCAGGGTCATGGATAAACATGTTTTCAACTTTGGGAATACTGTCAGACTGCCTTGAAATGTTTTCATCAATTTACACTCCTAACAGGAAGTATGACTCCCTCTGTTTCTACACATCTGCTTTGTCATGTTTAAAATGTTTGCCACTGTGATGAGGGGTGATGGTATCTCACATTTGTTTCCATTTCCTTAATTACTAATAAAGTAAAGCATATTGTATATTTATTGGTTAATTAGGTGCTGTCTTAGTTACTTTTCACTGGTTGCTGAGACAAAACACCTGACGCCCAAAATTAGGGAAGGAAAGGTTTATTTCTTACAGTTCTCGGGGGTTTCAGTCCATACTTAGTTGGCTCCAAGGCAGCATGGTGTGGCAGGGCTGCCATTCATGGCCACCACAACAGCAAGGTGCAAACTCGGCAAGAAAGAGAGAAGACACCCATTCCTTCAGCCCTTACACTGTATCTCAGCTCTACCCCTGGTGGGTGCAAAACCCACATCACCAATTCCAGCGCCAGACAACAAACCAATCACAAGCACCAGACTCAGCCCCATTCATGATTGCAAGAAGCCTTGGGGGGACACAGGACCATACCCATAGCAGGTCTCTTCCTTTGTGAATTGCCAGTTTGTATCCATGACCCACTTATCTATTAGGTGTTGACTCACATTGTTATGGCTTGTGTCTAGATGTCCTCCAAAGCCTCACATAGTCATGGAGGAACTTTTTCAGAGGTGCTTGGATCTAGACTGTATGACTCTGGAATTGATTCATGGTGCAATGTTAAAATAAAGGGCACTAAGATTAAAGTGTGTGCTACCCACTGTAAGTAACCTAAATAATATGTAAGGGATAGAAAAAGTTGTGGTCATCCCTCGTTGCTTTGCTACCTTCTCACCATGAACTGTTTCTCCTGTACAATACCTATCTGCCATGCCACCCTGCCTTGGAGTCAGCTGATTATAGACTAAAACCTCTACAAACTGTGAGCTAAATAAACACTTCTCCCTTTAACTTTGGATGCTGGATATTTTGTCTTGGCAAAAAGAAAAAAATAACTAAATCAGATTTTGATATGGAGAATGGGGTCATTGCTATGACTGTACCTGACCATGTGGTTTAGGAGCCTTTCAAGCTGGCTTGTGGAAAGGGAAATAGTTAGGGAAGATTTACAGATGCCAGCTGAAAAAGTGGAGCTAAAACACCTGAGGTTGTGCTTGATATGCAATTCCAGCCAGTGCTGTGAAACCCAGAATGCTGATAAAAATCCTGCCAGGAAAGATCAGGGTCAGCAGGTTTCTGCTGTGAAGAAGTACTGCATTGGTTGTTAGACTCCAGACAACATGTGTTATGGATTAACAGAAAGTTTGTCTGCATTTTGCTCCTGTCCAGTGATTTTGCTTGAGGCTGAAATTAAGGGCGGCAGACTAATCAATCTTATAAAAGAAATTTCAAGGCAGTCTAATGTTGAAGCAGTGGCATGGTTACCATTAGGGGTTTTTTTAGCCAGATTTATGTTGAGAATCAAGAGCAAAGGGCCCAACAAAATTATTTAAAAAGGTTTTAAGTTTGGGGGAAAAAACAAAGACAAACAAATAACAACAAAAAGAAGCACCTCCAATAAAGTTGCAGCCTGCAAAGATAAAGCATAGGAAAAACTGGTCACTAACAAGACTAACACACAGAAGTATTCCCAAAAAAGACAACAAAAAATATGCCCTGAAGACAACAAAAGAACAAGAAGACTCCAGGCTTTGTAGCCTAAGAGTTACAAAGGTAATAATCTTTACTTCTTTTTTTTTTTTTTTTTTGTGGAGTTGGGGACCAGAATCAAAGTCACTACCTCATGTTTGCCAGGCAGGTGCTGTGCTGCTGAGTTATATCCCAGGTCCGTAAAATCTTTACTTAAAAGAGAAGCCCCAGCACACCATATTCCAGAATGGCAGCAGCCTAAAGACGTTGTTCCCCAAAATTTAGTGTGTAGACACTCGATGTCTACAGCCAAGAGAGAAGAAAGACTTGAATGTTAAAAAGTTTAACTGTCTTTTAATTTACACAGGGGCTTATAGCTAAAAGTTTGCCTTAAATCTCAGAAGATACTTTAGACTTAGACTTTTCAGCAATGTTAAAACTGTTAAGGTTTTGGCAACTCTTAAAGATAGAGTAAATGCCTTTTACATAAAGAGATGTACATAATCTTTGGGGGTTTCGGGGGCAAAATATTATGGCTTGTGTTTAGATGTATCCCCCTCCAAAGCCTCATGCAGTCAAAGGTGGAGCTTTTTCAGAAGTGGCTGGATCTAGCATGTGTGATCCTAAAATTAATTCATGCTATAGTGCTAAGATCAAGAGCACTAAGATTTGAGGTGTAAGTGCTACTTGCCCTAAATAGTCTAAATAAGGTATGAGATTTTAAAGAAACCAAAAACCTATGGTTGTCCCTTGTTGCTTTGCTATCTTCTGCCTGCCATAAACTGTTTGTCCTCTGCAATGCCTGTTGGTCACGCCATCCTGCCTTAGAGCCAGCCAACTAATACCTCTACAAACTGCAAGCTAAATAAACCTTTCCCCCTTTAACATTGTGTGCTGGGTATTTAGTCTCAACAACAACAAAAAATAGCTAAGACACATACGATGTAGAGAGTTGATTAAAGAAAAATTCTGAAGCCACATGTGGTGGCATGTGCCTATAATCCCAGCACTCAGGAGGCTGAGTCAGGAGGATCATCATGAGTTTGAGGCCAGTCTGGGGTACAGAAGTAAGTTCAAGGCCAGCCTGCACTATACAGTGAGATTTTTTTTTCCCCCCACTGGGGATCAAACTCACAGCCTCGCGCCTGCCAGATAGTCACTTAAGCTGCTGAGCCAAACTCCCAGCCCTAGTTTTTTGAGGCAGGGTCGCACTGTGTAACTCAGGCCAACCTTGCGCTCACGTTGTAGCCCAAGCTGGCCTCAAATTCACAACACTCCACCTACCTCAGCCTCCTGAGTGCTGGGATTAAAGGCATGTGCCATCACGCCTGGCTAGTATGCAGTGAGATCTTGTCTCAAACCAAACCAAACCAAAACAGAACAAAACAAAAACAAAAACTCTGAAATGTTTTAAATTTAATTATAAGGGCTGAAGAATGGAAAGGAGGAGAGATAAGGGAGCTTGATGCATTAACAGTAGTGGTTCAAATTAACAAAAGACTGTTCCACATTGCTGAATATATGTAGCAACCTGGACTCCAGGTTGTCAACCACCAGGTGACCCCATATCCTGCTTTTGACTGAAATTTCTGGACTATTATAATGTGCCAACCAATCCAGGAACAAGTACTTTTTTGCAGACTTTCTCCCTGTCCCCAAACTTTCCCCGCTTCACATCCTGTTCCTCCCATCTATAGCCAAAGTAGGTTCAATGTAAATGATTTATGCTTTCCTTCTCCAAAGTTTTCACTGTAAAAATATTCTTAGCTCTAGATACAGTGGACATTTTTCCAGTCTCAGTAAGTCCTGTGGCTGCTAATTAGGGGGACTTGCCCCTGGACCTGCTCCTTTTCTGGTTGGAACCTGCGGCAGTTTGATAAATCCTTTTATTTCAGAGAGTCCTACATGTCAAGCATCTTGGTGGACAAATTATTCATAAATTCTGGGCACTATTCCTTGATTAGTTATCTGTATCTACAGTTTTTCTCTTGGGTTTTGGTTGTCTTTTTCATGTCATGTAGAGTGCCCTTTTCTTGTACTGAAATTTCAAGTTTTAGTATGATTGAAGAAGTCCATGTTTTCATTTTATTTTGTGCATATACTGGGATTTTATTCGCTTAAATGATATTATAATGACAATCTTCCATTTATCTGCTGAAGATTTCAAAGTTTTGGGTTTTGCACTTGGATTTGATTTTATGTTTTCTCATACTGACAATCTGTTTTCATTCATTAGGTCTTATATCTTTTTAGAAATCTTTTAAATTTCTATGTAAATGCTTTACATCTTTAGATTTTTTAAAAGCACCTTTTATTTTCTTTTGTTATGGCAAACGATTTATTTTCAATTTCAGTTTCTAGGTTTTGTTAGATTTCTCAGGTGGTTCTTTCCTTTAGGGAAAACACTTATAAAGATGAATCAATCACTATGAATATGAGTAAATCTTCACCAAATCTTACTGATTTGCCTGTCCAGCATTCAACAACTGAACAAGCAATCTTGCACTTACTCAGTGACTTGCCTGCTCCCTTTACAAAAAACAATTATCTAGTTTCACTGTGCTGCTGATAACTCCTTGTACAACAGAGAAATTTCTTCTTTGACTTCTTCAAAAATCATTACTGTTCGCTTTGCTTGGCAAGTTCTCTATACAACCTGAGGTCACCCACAAGAGACGGTTGATTAAGCTAGCCTCCTCCAGCAGCTAGGATTGAGTGAAAACACCACATAGGTGTCCCATTCCATTTTCCAGAACAGCTCACAGGTTTATGGCACAATCTATTTAACTGCCCTGAATCCACGCATTCATTGTCACTAAAACAAATTTTCTCTCCTTTTCAGTCTCATTTTAACTTTTCAAGGGTTTTAAAACCCTAAAGAAAGAAAATTTGTTTTGTCTTGAGGCTGTGGTCCTCCACTCCCAGATAAGGAAATGGTCCTGCTAGAATATCATGTCCTCTCATTCTTAGCCCTCTCACACCTACTCTGTCTTCATTTTGACTCTTTTATCCCCCTTCCTATAGTATTTTCTTATTGCTGTTTTGACAGATCACTACAACCTGACAGTTTAAGCAACACAAGTTTGTATCTCACAGTTCTGGAGGTCAGAAGTTCCATCAGTTTGATTGAGTTAACATCAATGTGTTGTCAGGCATACGTCCTTGTGGAGCTTTCAGGACAGTCTGTTTTCTGACCCTCTCCTTTTTTCAGAATTTGCCCACATTCTTCAGCCCTTTCTTCCACTGTCAAAGCCAGCGGTGGCAACTGCATTGCCTGACTCTTATTTTCACTATCAAATCTTTTCAAACTGACTCTCCTGCTTCCCTCTTTCACTTATAAGGACTTTTGTGATTACACTGGCACCTAGATAATGCAAGATAGTCTTACCATCTCAAGATCCATAAGAGAAATTCACTATATCCCTCTGCCATGTAATGTATCACAGTCTCAGTTTCCATGAATTAGGACATTTTGGAGTTGGGGACATTATACTACCTACCACATTCCTTAGGTCAAAGTTTCTTTAAACTGAAAGTTATGCCTCATTAGTGACAGGTACTATCAATTTCATAGTTTGCAACCAGCATTTTAAAATAAAATCAGGACACTTTGCTTCTAATAAGATTATTTTATCAAGTAGATGTTTATGCTGTTTCATAGACCTTGGATTTCTTTTCTATCTGTGTGTATGCTATTAGTTACCAATATAAATATAAAATGTATTTCTTGCTGTGAGCTGTGCTAGGAAAAAAGGAAAGCAACCATGAAACTATCATAATATACTGCAGACTTTTCAATCCATTCTCTACCTTGTTGCCCAAAAGTTCTTCCTGAAAAGGAATTTGACATATCATTCTACTTACAGATCTCTAATGGCATTCCATAACTAAGACAATTAGTCTCTGCTAGTTTAACGTTCACGTTCGCACTTAGAACTGATCATCACAGAACACTTCAACCCAGCCCTTTGACACTGACTACTGTTGGATGCAACAACAGGAGGAATAGGCAATAGTCAGAAGATTTTTAAGTAGTTTAGGAGGGAAGGTAGCGTCCTTCTATTGCTTATCTAGAGTCCTTCACTATCCTTCTATCATTTTCCTCAATCCTGCCCATCTTTTGCATGGTCCTATCATTAAATTCACTTCACTACTTTAAAGAATCTATTTTCTGTCAAGGCCTTAACTGATAAAAGTAATTTGCAGGAGTCTGAGATTCTTCACATCTAGCTCCTCAACTTTCTAGCTGATCTACCATGATACCCCATTCATACTGCAACCCAACTCCAAAAGACTTCTTACTGTTTCCACAAATGTACAATGCCTTTTTAGGGCTTTACCATTGTGTAACTGTAAATGATTTCCCAGTACATAATTTACCCTTCTTTCAAAGTAATAAAGTTTTAGGTGGGCACATTGCTGTTTTTAAATTAAAATGTTAGATACCAAGAAGATCTCTGAAAGAAAAGGGTTTTATTGAGTTGTTGCAGTTATTAGCCAGAAATAAAAGACTGATTCTGGAATAAATTCCCTGAGCCACTAGCAGTATGGCTAAATAGCGGTTGGAAAAATCTCTATTGTATCTAAAAGACCAGGGTATTTTGTAATGAAGCATAGGGGAGAAGGAAGTATAAATTGCTTACACTGAGCCTACACTAGCTACAGATAAGAGGGAAGAAAAGAAAATCTTGGGGTAGGAAAATAGTCTATAACAAAAAGTTCTTGTTGCTTCCTGGTTTGTTGGTTTTGCAAATAAAATACAATGGAAACTTTGATGGATAATTTTCAGCATAGAGGAAGAAATATGGAGCAGTTCTTTCTCTTTATTTGCTTAGGCTAAAGCTGTCGGTTAAAATAAACTTTTATTTTTTTCCTGTCCTCCATCTGCCAACAAGTATCTGGATTGAGGACATCTCAGAATTCTTGTTTTGTCTTATGCAGACTAAAGCCACGTATTTTGCCCTCCACTCTAGGAAGTGTGGCAAAGAGCCTACATTTTGGCTCATGTGATGATACCTAAGAAGACACACTGAGTGTATTACAGAGTCTGAGGACCTTCCCTAACAGCCTCCTAGAGCATCACTTCTGCTGCCTTTCTTGCCCCTTCTTTCATTCTGTGGCCTAAGATGTGAACCATCTTGGACTATGAAGATGATGAGCTTCCCCTTGGGTTGGTAGACTAATGATTTGGAAGAAACCTCTATCCTCCAAAATTTCAGTGAACTGGCTCTAGACTAATGCCTAAAGTGTTAAGGACCCATTCATAAAGAAGGAATGAGCTACCTTTTTTTGTAATACATGTTAGCAGTACATGATTACACTTATCATAGGAAGCTGGTTCATGTACATAACACATTTCAATTTTTTCATCCCCAACCCATCTCATTCCTCCCTAGTCTTCCCAACTCTTGGACCCCTTCTCATTTATAAAAGCTCTATTTATGTTTTTTACCTTTCAATTATTTTTCCCCATCTCATTTCCTTCCCCTTCCCCCTTATTCCCTTTCCCATTTATAAAAGATCCGCATACTTCCTATTATCTATCTTTCATTTTGCTTTTTATTTATATTTTGGGCTTCTCTTACAAGGGAAGCCATGTGGTATTTAAGCTTGTGTGTCTGATTTATTTCACTTGATACTGTGGTCTCGAATTGCATCCCTTCAGCTGCAAATGCCTTACCTTAACCCTTATGACAGAATAGCCCTCCACCGTGAATAAACACTACAGTTTCTTTATCTCCTTATCTGGTGATGGGCATATAGGCTGTTTCCAAAGTTTAGCTATTATAAATTGTGGCATTATATAGATGGATATGCATGCATCCCTGAAATTATTTTATTGTTAATCAGTTTTATTGGTACATTTTAGATATACATAACAACCACATTCATCATAGAAAATGTGTTTCTGTAAATGACATAACTTGATTCTTTCTTCCCCATTCCCCTACCATCCCTTCAACTCCTCCCCTCCCCATTTTTTTTTTTTTTTTGTGGCACCGGGCATTGAACTCACAACCTCGTGCCTGCCAGAGCAGGTGCTTAAGGCACTGAGCCAAACTCCCGGCCCTGGTTTTTTGAGGCAGGGTCACACTATGTAGCCCAGGCTGGGCTTGCACTCGTGTTGTAGCCCAAGCCGGCCTCGAACTCACAACGCTACGCCTACCTCAGCCTCCCGAGTGCTGGGATTAAAGGCGTGCGCCACCACGCCCGGCATCCCCTCCCCATTTACAAAATCTTTATTTCCATTGTTTTCTTCTTTTCTCACTTTTTTTTACTTTTACCTTCTTTCCCCTCCTCCTTTGTTTCCCTCCCCGTTTGAACATTTTTTTCCTGCTTCATAATTTTGGTCCTGTACACTTTCAGTTTCTCACACCAGACAATGTGGTATTTACACATGAGTGATGGATTTATTTCACTTCAGAGTATGATCTCAAGGTGCATTCATTTACCCAGGAATGTCTCAAGCTTATCCTTCTTTATGGTAGAGTAGTACTTCATTGTATAAAAAACCTGTATCTTCTTTATCCATTCGTCAGTTGATGGGCATTTAGGCTGCTTCCAAGATTTAGCTATTACAACCTGTTCCACTATAAACATGGGCGTGCATATGTCACTGTGGTATGATGCTTTTAATTCTTTCAGGAAGATACCAAGAAGAGGAATAGTTGTGTTGAATGGAACCACTAGTCCTAGTTTTTTGAGGAATTTTCACACTAATTTCCACAATGGTTTCAGCAGTCTACATTCCCACCAACAGTGGAGAAGAGTTTGTTTTTCCCCACAGTTCCGCCAGCATTTGTTATTGTCTGGCTTCTTTTTTTTTTTTTTTTTTTTTTTTTTTTTTTT
>RJWM01030223.1:0-23732 GCA_004363535.1 Dasyprocta punctata
CACAGAACAGACGGACATCTCTGTCCAAGTGATGCCAACCTCACTCACAGAACCACAGAAGAAATTACCCCGAGTGCTTTTGTCCCCACATTGGGACCCATTAACTCCTGAGAGAAAAGGGGGTTAAGTCACTTGGTGGCCTCACTGGTCCTTTGACTCTCACAAGATAAGGTTAGAACTGTTCCCTATGAGAAGTTCCCTTAGCTACTTGAACCATTTGATGACCCACCTGGTATTTTGAATCCCATTACTTAAGTGGAATGAAGCCAAGTGGGAAAATTGTCTCCTGTATTTATTCTGATACTAAAAAGGCTAAGAACAGGGATAGCTCTGCTTTTATATACTCAGTCTCTTTAATTAAATTTTAAACTGTGTTTATTTGTTCTGCTCAGGTCTTCAAGCATAGGTTTTAAATTACCTTTCTTTAAAGGAGGAAGAAATCTCGCCAGGAGGCTACATACAGCCCCAGGCAGGATTTAAAACAGGGAAGAAGTGGGTCAGCAAAAACCAGATTTAACAGGCCCTTCCGGACATTGCCCCACCCTCAAAAAATCTTCCTCATTTCCTTTTAAAATGGATAAATTTTTCTCTTCTGTGGGGTGAAGAGCCACTGTACCAATTAAAAGAATTCAAATAAGAAAAGAGATTCTTCCCTTTTGATCTCCAAAATCAGAGTCTTACCTCATCAATCCAGTTAGTAAAAAAAAAAAAAAAAAAATATGGAAGCAGTTGATGTAAGCACACATCTAGTCGCGTGGTTCCATACAGACCCTGGAGTTATTTATTGGAGCCACACACACACAGCGTGGGGCACCTGAATCAAGCAAGGCTAGACTAATTTCCAACAACAACAACAACAACAGAAGTAGTAAACAAACACACACAACACATGCCACAAGAAAGAAAGAAACAAAAGCAAAAATAGAGAAAACTGTCTATTGCAGCTGGAAAAAAAACACAACAGCTGTTTAATCACCTTCCCCCATCCTCCAGGCTGGCTAAGCAGCAAACATCTCTGTGCACCATGAGAAGCGTGCCCTGAATTCCCCATGTAGGAAGAGAGTGAGGGAAGGAAGGAGAAAAAGTCTTGATGACTGAAAGGTTTCTGCCCTAGTATAAATTACTGGGCATTATGGAGGTGGTCTAACATGGCAGAAGGCCAAGGAAAAAAACGGCACTTACCCTGAGGACCACTCCCTCCTCCTTCCCCTTCAGCCCCGGTTACAGCTTCCTCTTTCCTTTCTTGTGCATGCGAAGAGAATTCCAATCAGTTCCTTGTGTCTCATCAATGCCCACCCCAAGTGCCACTTCCGGTCAGAGGTCACATAACCCACAGCCCCTCTGTATCCAGCAGAGTAGGAAGCCCAACCCCATGAGTGGTCCTCTCTCTCCACATCCTCAGTAAAGGCGTTCATCTTCTTTCCTTTTGCTTCTGTACTGCACCAGAAAACCCCAACAATGACATTTTAGGGAAAAATAAAAGAGGGTGACCTTTAGGTCTTACTAGATTTCCTGCTGACTGGCTGCACCAAATGAAGTTACTGGGTATTCATCTAGAAACAGCTCACCAAATAAACAGCACCAGGTTTCATCATGCTCACCTCTCTTGCTGGCATTGCCTTCCAGATTCTTCTCATCTTGGACAAAGAATTGAATGCAATGAGCAAAAACTGGTGACAAAAACAGTGACGAACTTATTTGAAAAAGTAAAAGTGAAAAGTGAGGGAGAAACTGTCACTGCGGAGTAAATTTTTAAAAGAGAAAAAAGCAAACTAAAAGTCCACTCTAGAGGACAGGGTGGGATACCATAAAGAAAGCCATGATAGTGAGCTCCGCATAATGTCTGTGTCCTTTTACGCTGTCCAAATCTCAAGGGAATTCACAAGAACGTTTATAGATAGGTTCTGAGAGGAGGCCCTGGGACCCACACCTCTCTTCCCACCAACTTCTTATCTCCTATTGGTGGGGCACAATTGTAAAGTAAGAATACATTTATAAAATATCAAATTTGTAGGTATTTCATGATACAAATTCGAGAGCAATTATAGGTCTCTGACCAAGATTCTGCTGCTTCTGAATTCCACTGACCTTGACAGTGTCTCAAGCTCAGTTGCTTACCTCTGATAAGTACTGAGTCAGAGTAATTGTATGTATCTTAAGACACACTAGGTTAGTCAAGGACACTTTTAACTATGTTTCCCCTGTAACTGTCCCTTGCCCTAGTTCCTGGAATGTTTCTATATTATGATTAACAATTGCTTTGATTCAACAAATCTGTTTAAGGCTAGCCTGCCTGTCAATATATGACTCAATGTATGTAACCAATTACATAATGTTTTGTCACTTGCTTTGTACTGCCCACTCCTAAATGCTATCTAAACTAAACTCTTTATAAACTCTGGGTTATTGCCTTTGGGAGTGATCCTACAATAGCCTGCTGTTGGTATAAAGATTAAATGGTGTAAAAATTAAGCACTGCCTTCTTATCTCCTCGGCGCAATGAGTCTTCCTTTCAGTTTGATCTGGAAATTTTCCCTCAACACTATTTTGCTAACTGTGCTTTCTTCTTTATATGGATCTTTCTTCTGCCCTTTGCACAATTCAGGCCATTCCATGTTTCTTCCATCCTCTAAGCTTTTACATTCTGTCAAACCCAAACTTGGCAAACATTTTCTCCTCAATATCTCCCCTCAGTGTGCTGTCTCCACCCCTACATCTCAGATCCTAGTTCACATATTCCCATTTCTCACCTGTATTGCTTCACCAGCCTCTGGACTAGTAGCAGACCCTGGTCTTGTTCTCCATTAATCAAATTCCTAAGTGTTGGTGTGAAATCCAGGTGATCTTTCTAAAACTCAAACCTCATTATGTGCCACCTTCTTGCTTTAAAGTCTTTAGTGACTGCTTATCTTATAAAATTCACATTGTTTTACTATGGAATGCCTTTATTAGTCTTAGATTTCTTATTCTGAAATAAGTAAATACAATACCCTCACGATCATATTTTTAAATTTACTCATAAGAAATTAATGATGTGTTCTGTTTTTCCCTATTTGCTCTTGCCTCATTTCCTTCAGGGAAATTACTTACACACCCCTGTTCTATCTTCTGGGATACCATGAACCCTCCAGACATGGTAATCATGGCAACAGGAGTTGAGACCTCCGCATGTTAAAAAATGACAGATGATCCTGATAGATTCTGCTAGTCTGAGGCTTAGCTATCTGTAACATGACATCCCCCCAACTTGGTATTGGACCCAGAGAAACAACTTAGCCCTCCGAGAGTAACCTCTGTTTTCCTTCTCATTCCAGAGATAAACCTCCTGCTCCCTTTTTGCACGTGCACCGAGCCCTCTCCAATCCCAAGATTCCACACCCCCCCAAGCCTCCATCCCCAGCCCCCAGTAAATCTTTCTGTCTCCTGCTTTACACAGGCAGATGCTCCCTCAAATGAGCTGTTAATATGTCATTTTGCCTACCTCCCAAACTCCTCCCCCCCAGCCAAAGTTGATAAAAGTAACTACACTCCTTTGTTCTTCTTGAGAGCTTGTGTACCGCTGGCCCGTAAAGCTCTCCCATGCCCTCCGCATTAAAGGCCTCTTCCTTATCCCTCTCACTCTCATTTTCTCTGCGCTGCTCCACATTAAGTGCCCCAAAATACTCAATCAGATCCTAGTTTGGCTAATAACTACATTACAATTTGCTAAAAGGGATTGATAAACTAACGGTAAGAGTTAGATTTCTTGAGACAATTGAAAAATAGCTTCTTGAGATTGTACATAAGAGATAGATATGCAGAGAAACTGGAAGTTGTACTGTTAGCTCACTTTGGGAGCCCAAGAGAAATTTTCACAGGTGAAGTCCCAAGGTTAAATAACACATGTGTGCAAGACACCAGCAGCAACAGCAGTCAGCACGGAGCAGAGCAGGGCACAAGAATGAGACAGTGCAAGAGCAGCCTGCATCTGTATTCTTATACAGGTTGTTCTTTCTTATTTACATTCTTGTATAGTGCCCTAACCAGTGCAAGTGCATTTACCTGTGCCAAGCCATGGCTACTTAACCGTACCCTGCTGTGTTCCTGTGCTAGACAAGCCGGGTCATGTGCTTAGGGGTCCTGAGATGCCTCTGAGCTTTGAAGCAATCTGAGTGGTTCCTCACATGTATTATAAGGAAAATAACACAAACATTTAAAAGTGTGCTGTGTAGGAATGATGAGTCATCATAATTTTTGCAAAACAAAACAGCATAAAAAACCTCACCAACAATATCTTCTCATATTTTCCCTGTTAAAAAAAATTGGGTGTAGGTGTGTGTGTGTGTGTGTGTATGGTATGTTGTAACCATCCTAGAGAGATGACCTAGGATTCAAACCTCTTAGCCAGGATTTCTAACAAGCAAAGCCCAAGGAGGCAGGCCAGGCAGGGTCTGAGGTGGATAATGCCCCATGTCTTGCTCAGTGTCTGGTCATCAGCATGATTTGAGAGTCTCTCATAGGACAAAGGGATTATCTGTTGTTAGATAAAGACAACAGAGCAGAGGCAGCCACATGACAGCATCTCCTGTGGTTCTTGGTCTCATTATTTGCCTACCACACAGATCATAAAACATCTTTGATATAGGACTATTATCATAGTCAATTAAAGAGTTCAGCATAAATCAATGATGGATTTAAAATGTGCCTGTCATCAGTAATACGAATTTAATGGAAAAGGACTTCCAGTGATATTTGTGATTATAAAATCTTCACCAAAGAAAGTAACATGTGACCAAATGTCAACAATTACCAGATGGAACTATCTGATGTTAAATGTATGGATAAAAAATGTCTTAGAATATTATAGTGAAACCAAAAGTTTTGGTGCCTTCTACCAAAATTCTATCATAATTGTCAAATGTTCTCTATTTACAATACCCTAAGCAGAAGTCAAGCTGCACAGAACCCCCCAAAAAGAAGAAATTATGTGATGTGCCATGGGTTGGCTCCTACTTCAAACACAGAAACAAACAGCTCCATTGAAATCCTTTGAAAGAGCTATAGTTCAGTTTCAGAACTAGACTTCACATCAAGGCTCTTGGCTTCCATTTCTTTGTTTAGCCCAAGATGCAAGTCTACCTGCAATTGATTATCACAGTTACTCTATTACATCATGCTTCACATTCTATGGGGAAATTCTAAAGAGTGTTGACTTTCAACTATCCCAATATTTTGACATTCGATGACATTTTCAACTCATGTATCCCATTCTAAAACCTTTCTAAAATATCAAGGAGGTTTTGAAGCTAATCTTTTATTTTGTTAATTCTTTCAGGAAGACATTAATATACAGATATCAATACAGATACTCATTTGGTCTTAAGAAAATATACTTTTAACCACGTGACAGTTTACCCTGAACAACACTCAGCCAGTGTGTTTATTTACCCACTGACCATCCTGAGTGTCACTTGGGCAGGTG
Source organism: Dasyprocta punctata (assembly GCA_004363535.1). Classification (NCBI taxonomy): domain Eukaryota; kingdom Metazoa; phylum Chordata; class Mammalia; order Rodentia; family Dasyproctidae; genus Dasyprocta; species Dasyprocta punctata. The sequence goes on from RJWM01030223.1 coordinate 5,462, forward strand.
TCAAGGGTATTAAATAAATTTGATAAAATTGTCACAATCCATATTCTACATCACAGTTCATCATAAACTTATCCATGAATTTAAAGCTTTCTTCTTTAGTTACATGAATTACCAGAAGTTGCCAAACAACATTTTCTGATATATGCTTCTATACTTAGCTAGTAATTGAGAAAAAATAATATGCCTGAAGTTGAATTTACAATATGAGTGGATTTTTAGATCTACAGCAACTTGTTTATTGCCTTGTTTGTAGCCATAACTGTAAGTCTATGACAATCTATGTCATTTTTGAAAATCTCTTTATTGTCTTTTTTAAGCATTTATTTTCTAGAGATTTTGATAAGTGTTTTAGCAATCTATTATTAAATGTAGATCAAGCAGTGATTTTAAACAGTCACTTGTAAGGATTATACTAGTTTTTAAAAACCAACATATTCTACTTTTCCTATTAAAAAAAAACTAATTTATTTCTCCAGCTTCCTTTGGATTTGTATCCTCTTCAGAGTTCAAAGTGCTTGCCTTTATGTGTCATCAAAAAGGAAGCTGCTATGGGTTTTGGATTTTTCCTCTAAAAAATAATTGAAGTCTCTCAAACAACTTGAGTAGATGAGAGAGGACTGTCTGAGAAAACTCTAACCTGGGGAAAAAAAAAAAAAACTCAAAGCAATATTGTAGATCACTGACCAGGAAGTTTGATTGGCCATTTACTTTACTAAGAAAAGCTTTATAGTTTTTGCTACTGGTCAGTGTGTATTTTAAAATTGTACTCAAGAATGTATGTATTTATACTAGAACTTGAGAGTGACCCTAACATAAAGGGTTATGATCATTGCGTTACCAATTAATAAACATTCACATTTCATAAAATTGCCCTCGTATTTGTCAAAATTTCTACTTTTTACTTTGTATTTAACAACCATGTAAAATATTCAGGCAAGCATGTTCAGTTTGTCCTCACATCTATACAAGGGCGCGTGACTGATTTCATCACATTTTCCTCTAGTTCTAACATTTTCATCACAAATTCACCATCCCCACACTTTAAAATTTCCTTTTTACAATGGGTAATAAAAATCTAACGTAAAGCTCTAGCGTAAAATTATGTGTATTAATACATTCTTCACACACCTAATAATTTTCAGCATATAGAAGGGCCACGTAATGAACTGCAGGGATATAAAACTGGATCAGACTGGCTGTGGATACACCAGAAAAGCACAGAGATCCGCTCTGCAGAAAGAGATTAGAGAAGGAACGACACAAGAAAGAGGCTGAGTAGTCTCAGTAGGACTGGTCAAGGACAGTGTGTGCCCTGGAGGCTGACAGCCCCACAGTTTCCAGGCTAAGACTAGACAACACTTTCTGTCCTCGGGTTCCAAGAGGAAGTTTAATATCCTGACACTAATTCTCCATTTTTGCTTTATGGAGCTCAAGCAGATGAGTATTACTGAACCTATTCCAAGATAATCGGTGTCTGACTTTTATGCCTGGTTCAGTAAACTGGATGACCATAAGCAACCAATCTAAATTAAGTGTGTTTTTGTGTACTTAGGAAATAAATTCTTTTAAGAATTGTTGATGCAGATTTCACATTATTTCGAAACAAGTAATAGCACCCTATCTATTTATCACCCTCCTAAAAAATATGATCCCCCTCCATGGTTGCTGAAGGCTCTACGGTGAAGGGGCCTGGCGGAAACTCAAGGATATTCTGGAAATTTTGAAATATTCATGTAATATTTATGTAGTGTCTCTCTCTGTCTCTGTCTCTGTCTCTCTCTCTTCTATCTCTTTCTCTTTCTCTTTCTCTGCTACTGGATTTTGAACCCAGGGCCCTCATACCAAGAGGCCTTCAAATGTTTATGTTTTATTTTGAGGCAGTCTTCCTAAGTCACTAGAATCTGTGATCTTCCTTCTTGAGCCTTCCAGAATGCTAGGATTGCAAGCACATTTTATTACCTAAATGATTTAAATTCAAAACCAAATTGAAAACCAGAGACATAAATTCTTATAATCAATAAAAAATTTCACAACTCTGTAAGATTCTGCCACTTTCTAACTGACCAAGGCCGTACGCAACCTCTGCCTGCTCAAGGGAGTTGGAGAGGTGACCCATGTGCGGCCCATTATAAACTCAGATCTACAGGACTGTTTTGGAAGGGTATCATGAGCCATTGTATATGTTTTTTTTTTTAAATCACAGCATGTGTACTGAGACAAGGAAAGTATTCTAAAATAATGGAATATACAGTGCATTAATTTAATTTCAGCGAACTAAAGAAAACATAACATAAAAGCTAATCATATTAATGCATAAATTCAGAAATGAGTGTCCACTTTCATTGTCAGAACTAACAGTGATGTTATATAAAACCTTTACATTAAATAAAATGTTCTCAAATTACCCGCACATGTTAGACTCAAATAAACATTACTTTGTTTTCTTTCCTATAACCTTTGAGTGAAAAATTAGCAAAATTCTTTAGAGGAGAGAGATGAGAGATTTTATTTTCTCATTATGAAAAATATACATGAGTTATGAAAGAATAGGCAAAAGTAAATAAATGAAAAGTAAAACGTGTAAGTATAGCTTTGTAATTAAATCCATTTCTGAAAGTAATCAAATTGCTTTAATCTTAAACTCTGATATTCAGACTTAACTTATTTTTATTTTTATGAAACCTGAACTCAACTCTTAAATATCTAGTTATAACAATACATTCTTTGTGTTTTCTTCTAATGATATTAACCTTGTGTTCTTAATCATTTTTAATTCTAGTTGGAAGAATCTTTCCAAACTCTATAGCCTTAAGTATTACTTGAGAAAACTCTGTTAACTCAAGACTCTGATTTTAATTAGTTTTGAACCACAACCAAATTAACTATGTGAAGTTATATTTATCCCAATGTTGTGATTTTAAGAAAAACTTTGATGATATATATGGAGAAAGGACTTCTTTTAGTACAATATTGAAGACTTGAATCTTTGACATTTATGACGTTCAAAGCCATTACACATTTGAAAGCAGAAAACCATTCCTCCCCTGGGTTTCTAGATGCCACATACATCAAGAAATGATTGTAATATCTTAGTATTCACAGCCTAAATAGTCCAATTCTGTGAATAAAAAATAGGCTGTCATGGCCCCAAGTGTATAATTAAGCAATACCAAAGGTTTTGGTTATATTCAGTTGTCCAGCCACACACTTAGAATACACAAAGCCATGGGTTCAATTCTCAGCATAACAAAAACAAACACATAAAGCAATAACAAGGATTTATAGACAATTCTATTCTCATTCCTTTTGTTTGTTTTTTCAATGAAGGACCCATCTGCTCAGTCAGCCACCAAGGAAAAACCTGATCCTTTGAGATAGTATAGTTTCCAGCATTAACCTGCATGTGAAAGGGTATGGAATAAAGTTGATAAATTAGTTAATTATAATTTCACAAACTTCGATTCAGTGCAAATGAAATTTTCTATTGCTAACACTATTTCCAAGCTGGCCCTCTTTAGTCTATTCTTGTCGTCATTCAGTGGGCCTTCGTCTGTCTGGGAAGACTGAATATACTAGAAACTGCATATAACAGAGCCAAAAAAAATTGGACCAACCAGCCTGTCCTATATGTTATCCAAGAACAAACTCTATGTTAATCTCACAGCTCTAAAACTATTACGGAAATATTCTAATATATTACTGAAATTTTCTAGCATAATACTGAAATAACCTCACTTATTTTATTTATGAAATAGTTGGGCAATTTATTATCCATTGGGTTTTACAGATGGTGATACTTGGAAACACAAATTAAGAAACTTGTCTGATCTCGTGACATAAATTATAGCATAATAAATTCTAATATCTTTTTCTACCTCCCGGTGAAAGCTGTCATTTGTCTAATGCACAGAACATTATATGCAGCTTTGACTTATACCTAAATTTATACTTTCTAACATTGGTTGGTATGTGTGTGTCCACAAAGGGAGATCTGTTTTTATAAACCTCAATTTAAACTTAAATAACAACCTAAGTTACAATCTATTTGGCTCTCATGAACTATAGTGAGTCTTTGAGTTACCCAGAGAACTTGCATTGTAAGAAGAATTGAACAAAACAGAATAAAAACAGTTACATGTTACATAATTTGATATAGTTCATGAAAAACTTACTTTGTTAAAATTAGCATTTTATTTAAACTATCATGCTCATTTTCAGTTTTTCATTTTTGCTTCTGAAAATGAAATCATGATATTGTAGTCAGGGTTTACAAGGGTACAGTTCTAATACAGGGCACAATTTATAGGATTATTTTATAATATTTACTCGAAAAGTCCAAAGCAGAAGAGCACAAGAGATCTGTCTGCACACTAGGGGACCCAAAGGATCCAGCTAGGGGCCTGGATTCCATGGCAATGTCCTGCATGAGTCCAGACAAAGACCTAGAGCCCACGGCCATGTCTTCCATTAGTCCAGCTATAGGCCTAGTGCCCACAACAATGGACCCTACTCTGTATCAACAATCTGCACTGGGAAGGCCCACAGGTCAGTGTTGGAAACTATAAAGTCTGTACCGGCGGGATGAAGGATCTGTGCCAGCAGGCTGAGAGATCTGCAGTGGAGGCAGGAAGCATCCCTCAAGGTAAGGACCAAAGCTCCACACACACCAAGAGAATCGCAGCCATCCTCAGTGACTGCAAGGATCCAAGGTCCTCCAATGTTGAGAACAGCTGAGTTCATCTCAACAAAACCAACATGACAAGCCTCTCCTGGAGAATCAACAGTACACCATCTTCCCTTTTATACTATTCTCAGGTGAGTCTTCCACACCCAGAACCACACTGATTCAGTTCAGCTGACTGTTACTAGTTAACCATTAGTTAACCCCCACCCACCCAACCCCCCATACCTTAGAACTGGCTGTGGTGCTTCTCCTTGGAACTCAGGTATTAAGAGATAGAGACTAAAAGCATCACAAATTCAGGCAAGTGCTTTTTGCTACAGTTGACTGCGTATGGCCAGTTGGAGACAAGTCTATGGGCCAGGCAACCTCACATCATTCCCCAAGAATGTGAATTATACTCATGTAGAATGATAATAATGGTCAAAGAAAGCAACTATACTCAAATATGAGTGCCAGTTTTATGATGAGTGCTGTATGAAATAGAATTTTAATTACTTGAAGCTGGTCCTTTTTATAATATATTTGGACAAACACTGAGAGTATTTCTTTGATAGCTGAAGTTCTTAGCATTCCATACTCATAGCATTTTTTACTAATTTGACTTCTTTAGGGATATAGATTTGTAGAAGTTAATTAGACTGGTAGGAAGACTAACCAGGTTGTAATTAATGATTCTTAAAATATGAGGTGCGTCTGGGATGTTTATTAAAACAAAAATTGACAAACAAAGTTTTTACTCTGGGACAGAATCTGAGAATTTGCACTTCTAATAAGTTTCCAGGTGCTGTACTCTGAGTCACTGACAGAGTCATTAATTTCAAAGAGGACAACCTGGAGAAAAGATTAAAGGAAAAACTATAACTAAGTATATCTAAAATTTAAGGCTGTCAAATAAAATTTAAGGCTGTCCTTAGATAAAGCACAATTTTAAATAAATAACAAATAAATTAGTAATATAAACATTTCCCAAACACTGCATAGGAGATAGTTATACAAGTAATAATCACTGCTTATCTGGAATTCGAATTTAACCAGGTTTAGTGTGTGCTTGTTTTTCAGCTGAACCTGGCAATTCTAAATTAAATGGGAGTGTAAGCAATTTTATCTTTGTTTGTTAAAGATATATGCCTCAAAACCATTAAGACCCCATGGTGATTCTTTCCAGTGCTTTAGTGTATATTTTTGTTGTGTTTTTGTCTTTCCCTGGGACTCAACAACAAAAACAAGCTTCACAGAGGCATGAGTTTTTTTACTTCTATTCTTTAGGAAATACTTGGACAAGGAGATGTACTCCTTTTTGATAGAGAGATATTCATATCCTCCCTGCCGTATGCTAACTGGTTCTTTAAGAGTGGAGTGTGGAGAAACTGAAATCTATACACAGTGGGAGAACACCACTCTCCAAAGGCTTGCCACAAGAATTTTGTACCACACACCCTTAAAGAAAATTTCCAACTTTCCCATGTTTCTACGCATCAGGAGACAGAGGCCATGTGGTTCCTCCAATTCTTGTAGGGCTCTGGCATAGTAAGAGACTGGAGAGAAAGGGATTAGAGGAGAAATAGGGCAGAAATAATGACAGAGTACATGAATGACAGAATTCAGAGATGTTTTTCTTTATGGCATATGTGAATATGAAACTTTTGAAATAATCTAGAAAAGGAATTTAATAAACTTCTTATAGGACACATCATAAAAACCCACATGGAACTCCTCTGAAGAAAACCAGTTGAAATTATAAACATTATAAGTCCCATGTGAAGTATTTTTTCTCTTTCTATATGATTTCAACCAGAGTCAGTCAGAGACTTATTTAAGTTAGAACTGAAAGTATGTTCATGTCATAATGGGATAAGAGGTGACAATTATCAAACTTTTGAATATAAACTGCCTCTTTCTATTACATTTTGAAGTTTGAAAAAGGTGTCTTTAAATTTGGGTGTATATCAGAATATCCAGAGATGATTTTAAAAACATTTTTTAAAAACTTTAAAAATTACGTACATAGTAGTCCCCTTTACCCCACAGGGAATATATTGCACAGACCCCCAGTGAATGCTTTAAACTGTAATGAGCATCAAACCATATATATTTTTCCTAATAATAAAAGAATAATTGTAATAATACTGTGTCATAAAAGCTATGTGAATGTGATCTCTTTCTCTCTCGAAATCCTTGTTGTACCATACTCACCCTGATGTGATGGTGATACGGTGATGTGAGTTGATACAGTGACCCCATGAGGAGATGAAGGGAGGTGAAGGACTATACACTGGTCATGCATTGTGTGCCCATAATGTTTGCAAATCAAAATACAATGCAAACTAGCATTTTTTTCCTTCCTCACAAGTTCACAGATGGAAGAGTTATTCTTACTGTATGTTTTAGCAATCTCAGCATATAAGCTTTATTTTCTTTTCTTATTAAATTATTTTTTCACTTAATGGAAGAACTTCATATCTGATCTTTGATCTATCCAAATTGCCAGCATCACCGTGCTTGTGTTTTGAAGCCATTAGTAGGTAAAATAAGGGCTACTGGAACAAGAAACACTGTGATACTGTGACAGTCACACTGAGAGCTGAGATAGCTAAGTGACTAAAGAGCTAGTAGTATGCAGAGTGTTGATGCACTGGAAAAAAGGTGGCGCAAGCTCCAGGTAGAATGGCAAGGTTTGCATCACACGGTTCAGAATGACATGCATTTAAAACTTATGAATTATCTGGGGATATAGCTCAGTGGTAGAGTGTGTGCTTAGCATTAATAAAGTCCTGGATTCAAACCCCGACACCAAACAAAAACAAAAACACCCTATAGACGAGTTGTTTATTCATGGAATTTTTCACTTTATATTTTAGACCACTGTTAACCATGCATATTTGAAACAATGGAAATCAAAATCTTGAATAAAGGGGAACTATTATGCCAAAATCCCTTCCTTAAAGATACTAATTCAATTAGTCTTTAAAGGGCCTGGGAAGCCAGTATCTAGAATCAATGATTTTAAAAGTATCAGACTTCTTGACTATGTTTTCAAGATGACAATCAAACTCATGAGAAAATATAACAAAACAGTAGGCTCCAACTAAGCCCCAGTCACAATGCTTATTCAAATAACAGCAGAAATTCAAAGTAATTAGAAATGATGCAGACATTGAGTTAAATTTTGAGGGATAGGCTGTCAGAATTACAGAATTACAAAGAGAAACAAACTGAGTCAGTAATATGTGAGTTAACTAGGTATAGTACATACACAGAAGCTCTTCCATAGAATTGCAAACTGGAATTTTGATGTTTAATTGTTTCCTGTCCTCTATGAGTACCTAATTTCTATGCACAAAAGATGATGGCAAAAGATAGCATTCTGATCTGCTTAAGTTTGTGAAAACCTTCTACTGAGCTCAAATGATGAAACCAGATCTCCCAGGCCTGATCACCAGCCAGGGTCTAGAATTAAGCAAGTCTTGACTCTTCTGTTATTGGCTAAGTACAACCATAAACTTGAAAAATGCGTGCACATACTGTGATGTGCCAGAGACAAGAAAAAAGAGCTTGAACTGTGCTGTAGCATGTCATGGAAACAGTGCAGAAATGGACAGATTCAAAGGCCAAGGTGAATTACAATTTATGTGATAAGTCACACGTGTACTAGGAGTTTGTACAGCTTTAAAGTTATGAAGTGGGGCACTTCTGTGTAAGATTATCTCACAGCCCTAAAAAGAGAGCATGGCCAGAATTTCAGGGACTAAGACTAACATTCTTGTATAATAACTGTAAAAACTAGACTCCAATGTCATATTCAGAGTAGGAGAACTATTCCAGCATGTTCTATACCCCAAGGCAGTGAGAAAAGACCTGGGGACTCAGGGGCTTAGGTCACATCAGGGAGACTCACACACAACCAACCAAAATTGTGTGGTCATCCCTGGCCCTCAAGTTATCACTGATGCCAAAATCAGTCAGGCAAACGAAAGAAAAAAAAAAAAGGAAATGAATAAGGAAACCAAGCTGGCCATGGTATGACATTTGGGGGAAAAAAGAAATGATGCAACTCCATACTTTGGAATGGAAACCTAACAAGTGGATTTCCATGGATGAGCGTAAGAAAGCAGCCTCATCTTGAAGAGTTCCCACAGATTTGTATCTAATCTGCATGGCAGAGTGGTACATGTATCAAATCCATTCACTTTTGTCTTTTTCTCTCTACAGAATTTTTCAAACTCTGACCTAGGCTTCCTATAGTTACTTGGTAATGACAAAGTGGTAAATTTAGTGTATTCCTGACCCAAAGCATCTGCCACTGCAACCAAAGATAATCCAGTTTGGGAGAGAGGAAGAGTTTAAATCTCCAGGTTTTCCCCATCCCTCACATCTAAGATTTACATTATGGAAACCTGAAGTGCCTGATCTTGGCACTATCTCCAAGATCCCTGTTATACTGTGTTCAGATGGCTCCCACTCAAGCCTCATGCAATCATGGATGGGGCTGAGTCTGGCATTAGTGTTTAGTTTGCTGTCTGCACTGGGATTGGTGGTGTGAGTGTGGCACCCTCCCAGGGGTGGAGCCGACATACAGTGTAAGGGCAGGAAGAAGGCATGCCTTCTCTCTCTTGCTGGTTCACACCTTACTGTTGGCAGCTGCCACGAATGGCTGCCCCTTAGCCACACCACCTTGCCTTGCAGTCAGCTGAATATGGACTGAAACCCCGCAAGAACTGTAAGAAACAAACCTTTCCTTCCCTAATTTTGGGCATCAGGTATTCTGTCTCAGCAATGAGAGAAAAGTAACTAAGACACTCCCCAAGAGGAATTATGTTTGGCCTGGAAGAAGAAGGAAAGAGGAATGTTAGGGGGTAAGTACTAAATAAAAGGAGTTCCAAAGGAGCCCAATATCATTTTTCTACATTTGAAAGACCTCAAAAATGTATGTAATGAAACATTAAAAAGACTCCAGACCTTGTTTTCACTAGAAATGCTCCACGAAAATTTTACATAAGAAAAGGGATCTAGAGCCGGGCGTGGTGGCGCACGCCTTTAATCCCAGCACTCGGGAGGCTGAGGTAGGTGGAGCGTTGTGAGTTCGAGGCCGGCTTGGGCTACAACGCTAGCGCAAGGCCGGCCTGAGCTACACATAGTGCGACCCTGCCTCAAAAAACCAGGGCTGGGGAGTTTGGCTCAGCGGCTTAAGCGCCTGCCCTGGCAAGCGCAAGGTTGTGAGTTCAATCCCCAGTGCCGCAAAAAAAAAAAAAAAAAAGAAAAAAAAAAGAAAAGGGATCTAGAGACAAAGAGGGAGGGAGATTAAGAGGGAAAGGGGAAAAAGAATCAAGATACATTAAGTGCATGCAACTCTCCCTAAGAATGCACATATCGTGTACTGCAAACAGTTATTTATAAAATAAAATTTGAAAAAGAAAGTTTTCAGAGTTACACTTCTCAAAATTTTTGAATTAAAAAAGTATATACTAACTTGCATTCTTAAAAATTGCAATTCTATTTTAAATTCTAAGCACTGTTAAAAACTTTAAACAGAAGTACACATAAAGTAGTTCTAGCACATCAAGTAATTAGAAACTCAATTACATGTGGAGTTTCTAGCCTCATTCCTACTATCTAGATTAACAGTTGATGTATTTTTCAAAACTTTTTTTCCAAATAATAAAGGGTAATAACTTTTCTGAGCAGCAATCCTGTATCATCCAGAAATGTATGATTTTAGACACTTGCAATAAAATTACACTTGCTTAGTCTCAATTTGCATTTTGTGTAATGATACAAGTTTCTCACCTAATGTGTGGACTATTGTTTCCCAGAAGGCTAACTTGGCTGGTGAATCAATTGACTGCTTTTTCCTAACCACACTTGGTCTCTTTCCTTCAAATGTGATAGGCCTGCATCGGCAGAAGAAACCAGCACTAGGGAAGTGTGTCAGCTTTGTGCACCAGAGACTCTTCGATCGTGGCTTCTTCCCAGTTTCTCAGCTCTTAGTTCTATGTTTCTAATTTTTTTTTTTTCTGTTGCCATTTCTGGGGTGTTGACCAGGAATGAACAAACAGAATCTGGTAACTGTTTGTAAATGTTGAAATGTCCATGGTGCTCCCGGTAACAAAAATAAAACTGAATCTTTTCACTGTATTTTTCTAGGTAGATATTGCACTTTTTTTTTTTTTTTTTTTTTTTTTTTTTTTTTTTTTTTTTTTTTTTTTTTTTTTTTTTTTTTTTTTTTTTTTTTTTTTTTTAGAGCTTCCTTTCTTTTCTTTCATTGACAGGTTTTAACTTCCTTTCTTTTCTTTCATTTACAGATTTTAATTAGTAAAAAGTAAGGGCAAACTGTGCCTCTAAACAGATCTGTTCTGGAGCCAGACAGTCTCAGACCCCAAAGAACTGGTGTTAAGGACCCATTTCCTATGCATGTTTTCTTTTGCCTTATCCTAATTTGTAACTCTTATCTTAAAGTGGTTATCATGTGTAGAGTGCTCAACTGAATTCTGAGCCATCCTGGCACAGGGTAGTGGGAGTCCTGGAGTTTGCAGGTAGTGTCTGGAAAACAACAACAACAACAACAAAAAAAAAATTGCAACTGCATAGCTATCGCTCCTTTAATCTGTGAAATTTGACCTAATTCCATGGAGCCTCAAATTGTGGTACACTGAAAAAGTTTCAGTTGCTCCTGCATGACCTTATGATTCTTGTCTAAGAATTAAATTTTAAGGTCTTTGGCTCTTAAAATGTTATGTGATGTTACTTTTTAAATCATATTTCTCAGCGTATTTCTCACCATTCCATGAGCATTCACACACTGGACCCCTCTCAAGTGACTGACGTAAGTCATTCGCAGACTACCAGGCAAGTCATCTTGGGCGCCTTCCCTCTCTTGTTCGCCCTCTGCTCATTTATGCTAAAGCACTCTGAAATAAGAGGGGTGGGGGGACTTTCCTCTGTATTTCTACATTTCTAATTGAAACCCTGATCATAATGTTGTTGGGTATCAGAGAAAAATGCTCCCAAAATAAAGCATTTTTTTCACGCACGAGGCAATTTGATCTAAACAAAATCGCAAGGCTTACAATTCATATTCCTCTCACTCAAGTTTAGGGGGGAACTCTCTGCAATTGCCTTATCTGTTTTAAGAGCAGACTTCAGCAAGGCACTCAAATGCCCTCTGACTCCACCCTGAAATCCACCTCTCAGAAAACAAGACAGAAGCGCACCACCACCTGCGTGCATTTTCACTGCTAGATTCTTGGGTTCATTCAAATTCCAAAGTATCTGTCTCCAGGACCATTGATTCCCCTAACAATCATACAACCCCCCCCCCCAAATTATATACACTTCCCATCATCCTCTGCCTTACCAAAAAAAAGGGAAGTTTCCGAATAATGTTAATGTGGATGGCTAATCACGCTGAGTTTTCCTCCTGCTGTGGTTTTTCACTTGGGCACATTTTGTGTGCCTTCTCTCCTACTTAATCTTTGTCAGTTTATTCTAGAGAACCTTCAGGGGGTGGAAAGGAAAATTTCATTTGCCCTTCAGTGTCAATGCTAGGAAGAGATTGAAGGGCCCTCACTTTCACCTCAATGTGTAACCCCTCAATTACGTTCACAACAGGAAAGACATGTGACAATAGCTCATGACCCGAAATGAAGTTTTACCATTACCTTTTTACCAACTCTTGGGGCCCAGAGATTATGACAGTCACTTTCCTGATTATTCTACTGCTTCGGCTCTCAGCATTTGGAGGACCAATTTCAGCTGAGAATTTTGGAGTCCTTCTTCCACAAGTATACCCATTCCAGTCCCCTTGCTATTCTCTCATCCTGTTGGGGTGTCCCTTTCAACTTTCATGCAAGGGAAAGAAGAGCAGATCCACTGAGTCTTCCATTCTCCTGATGGTGATATTAGGTCCTTCAGTTTCTCCAGAGATAAATACCCACAAGACAAACCCACCTGTCCTTATCATTATGAGAAGTAGAACAATTCATTAAATCATCCAAATCATGTCTCTTGTTCATATACCTCCCATGGAAAGGAAAAGAAAGGGAGAAATTGATGTGTTGGTAAGAAAACCTAGTGAAATGATAAAACTGTAGGCTAAAAGTATAAGCAGTCATCATTTTCACTGCTTCGGACCCTGACCTCATCTAAAGACTGCACCCCAATATCTAAAACTGCTCTCCTAGGACATGTCAAGATGACAAATCATATACACAAAGAACTCTTTCTTCTCAACCTGAAGTGCCTTGACTTGGTGACAGAAAGGAACAATAAATAGCTGTACAACCACAGGTAACTTATGTAGCTATCTGGATTTTTCAGGATTATCTTATGAACAAAAATGAGATAATGTGTATATGGTATATGAGGCATAATAAGATTACAAAAACTAGTAGCTATTATTATTGTTATTATTGTTCATTGCTCAAACATAGAAAGCTAAATGGCTGAAAGCCACTATTTTTGAATCTGGCAGCACAGGTTAGAAGCATGTCTTTCCAGTTTAACCAGCTATATGACCTTGGGAATTTGATAAATCTCTCAAATCTTTCATGTTCTCACTTAAAAAGGAATGAAAAAAAAAAGACACTGCCTACCTCAGAAACTTGTTTAAAGGATAAATTAAATAATACATTATGAACTGCTCCTTACAGTGTTTAGAAAATTACAAACATTTACTTTTAGCTATTATTAATAATAGTTTTGGTGTAGAAAGAATGTCTTAGTTACTTCTTTCAGTGAGGAGAAAAAATATCCAAAACCCCAAAGTTAGAAGATGAAAGGTTTATTTCAGTTCACAGTTCATAGAGGTTTTCAGTCTGTAGTCAGCCAGTTCCAAGGCAGGGTGGCATGGCAAAGGGGCATCACAGAGGAGAAACAGCCAGTGGCAAAGCAGATAGCACACAGCAAAGCAGTAAGTAGCAGCAGCAGCAAGCCTGCCTTCATTCTGCCCCTTTATATTCCACCCAGGCTATCCACCGATTGATTGGCGCCATCCATCCCAAGGGTAGGACTTCCATTACCCACACCCTCAATCCCAATATCACATCCTCAATCCACCTTCACATCAATCCAGCCTTCTTCAAAACTCCCCACCTATGATCCCATGAAGCTTTGGGGGAACATCTAGATACAAGCCATAACAATAGGTGTCAGAAGATAAATTCCTTTTGAGGAGCACTCATATGTTTTGCTTGTATAAATGCTGAATGAGTTCACAGTGGCCATGCTGACGGATGAACACTTCAGCTCACTGAAGAGGAGAGAATGTTCTTTTGAGTCTCTTTCCTCACATTAAAAAAAAGGCTTTTTCTTTCCAATTATGACACACTTTCCTGGTGAGGACCAACAGACAAATACCTCTCTTTTTAATTTATATTCAGAAGAAGTTGGTATAGTGGTATCACAGTGGTATCTCAGTTCATGAACTTAATTTGTTCCAGGATGTTGGAAAAGATGGCTTGGTTTGTGACTGTGTGGGAAAGAGAGCCCCAGTTGGGTTTGTCACCCAATGTAGAATTTCCAAACAAAAATAAAATTGGGCCAAATGCTTTTGTTTGTGAACAAAATTATCCTTAAACAAAAGCATCTGCAAACTGAGGCACCACTGTGTATTGCAAGTGAGATTGTATGAGTTCTCCTAGGGCAGTGCTGTGGAAGCTATAACACGTGTTACACAGCTGGCTGTTTGTTATTGAAAGCTCTAAAAGATTTGCCATCATTGCCCTAGAGCTTCCCATTCCTCCACACTGAGGTCCCTGCATTTACAGTGAATGCTGAATCTACATCCCATGAAGGTAACTGGCAGAGGTGAATTCCACAGTCAATGCTTTTGTTCCCTGGACTCACATGATACCAGATTAATACCTAGTCCTGCTACTTACTGTTTGTGGCCTTGGGCAAGTTACTCAAATCTCCAACTCTCAATTTTCTATCCAACAAGATGGTAGTGCAGGTTAAATTCCCTTAGTCAAAGTGCTTAGTTTGAAATGTACCCTCCAGTGGAGGTTTTCCCAGTTGTTAGAAAAGGCACACATAACACGCCATAGTTTGCAGCAGTTCAAACATGACAGTATTTCAGCAAATAAATATAGGATTATTCAGTACAAGTTAAATAAATGAACGCTATAAACAGCTTGCCACCAGTTATATTCAGGTGAAGTGAGATTTTGCTGCCAAATGAATTGGAAAAAAATTACAGATTTTAGTCGTTTTTGAATTTCAGTACCATAAGAAGGGAACTGTGAGCCTGGAATGTTAATACATATTTCTGTGGCATTTGGGTATGCATTAAATAAAGTAGCCCAAGTCGCACTTCCGATACTGAGGCCACACTCCTTCAATAATGATTATCCAAAACCCCAGGGACACCCAGAGGCACGGAAACAAGTGTAGCACATCTTGCTGTAGTGAATTATCATGCAATTTTCTTTTTGTACTCTTCTTCCCAGGACACGTTACTGCTTTGGCAGTGAATTCTTCTTAAACAGTTCGAATTGCCTGGCTCTTCCTTAGGACTGCTCCCATGTATTCTCTCAACGTCTTTGTCCCTCCTTCCCTTCCTTGCTTTTACTTGTCAAAAACCCAATCTTGGTCAAATCCAATTCTCTGCCCATTTTGTGCTTTAGCTCACACACCTGAATACTGCTGAAATATGCAATAAAAGCATTCTGAGTGGCCATGCTGAAAACCTGACTTTGAGTTCAGTTACAGTCAAAGAGCTTTCTTGCTATGTAACTCTACTTTCTTCATTTTCTCAGCCAGTCACTTCTCTTTTGTCCATCTCAATACCCTTGCTTTTACAGTCATCCTCTTTCTCAGATGATAGCCTCAATTCCTATTTCACTGAGAAGACACAAGCGCTCAGAAAGAAGCTTTCAAAATCCCCAACCATAGCATCTACCCGGTGATTCGCCTCTATCTCTAAATTTTTCCACTCTTTCCAGTTACAAAGAAGTGTAGTGCCATTGAGACTCATCCTTGAAAGTTTTTCTACATCTAGACTCTCTTCCTAAATAGTTACAAATGTCTTCTCAATATTTCCACTTAATATCTGATAAGAACCTTAGACTCAACTTGTCTAAAACTTAACCGCTTCCTCCCTCCTTAAAGACATATGCTTCTCCTCTAGTAAACTTCATCCTAGTGAGTAACACTTTTATTTTTGTAGTTGCTCAAATTAAAAGCCTTACTTCTCTTTCTGTTTCCTATTTTCTAATCCATTAGCAAATTCAGTCAGTTCACCCTCCAAGTGGATTCAGACAACAACCGCTTGCTACCAGCTCCAATGCGCCACTGTAATACAAAATGTCCCATGTCACACGAATGCAGTAGCTGTTTTACATGACTCCTTGCTCACTTCCTGCTGTTTGGTCTTTCTTTATAGTCACTACAGATACCCTGAAAACCTATAAAATAGTAGTCTCTTCTGTTCAAAAATCCTGCAAGTTCTGCACAGTGCAGAGCCCAATCCTGCTCTGAGCTCTGCAACTACTATTCTCCCTCTTCCTCACTACTCCAACCACAAGTAGCTCTTTGTTATTCCCTCACGTCAGGTCACATTCCTACCCCATGTCTTTGCACACAATCTTCTCACTCATTGGAACAATGTTTTCCAGATAGCTCTGTGTCTCAGTCCCAAACCTCCGTCACGTCTTTAAATACTGTCTTAAGGACAACAATTACATCCCAATACTCCCCATGGCAGAATTGCCTCTCCCCTGTCTGAGCTTTCTTTTCCAATGCACTCATGATCATTCAACATGCCATTTATTTTATCTATTTATTTATTGTGGGTCTTTCTCCACTAGAATATATCCTTCCTGAAAGGTGATATTTAGGTACTTTGTACAATCATATTCAATCAAGAGTCTGCCCTTGAGCATTTATTGAATGAATGATTAAATGTTTAACATGAAGATGATGCTTTAAAAAATGTCCTCCCTTTAGGAAGTACTGGGTAATATTCTCACCTCTCAGGGCCTGGCTTTGGTAGGTTTATATTCACTGCTTTCTAAAGGGGAAAACAAAAACAAAAACAATCAAAGGATACAATGGAAACAAAGCTTTATAAATAAGGAGAGGAAGAGGGGTTAAAGGGAAGGGAGTGGATTGGGAAAAAATAAAAGAGGAATCCAAGATGTACCATGTACAGGTACCTTTACCGCCTTCTGTCAAGGTTCAAGAAGGCTCTGCATAATGCACTCAGTCACAAAGTGGGTCCCAGGATCACTCGCCTTCATCCTTTGCTGGGACACAACTAAGAATAAACATTAGAATAGATAGCAGCATCCTACTTTAATACACTGTGTTCACAAAATAAAGCAGTATGTTTTATTTGGGGACAATGATACCTGACTTAGAACAAATGAACTCTTATCTTATGTGTAATTCCTACTACCGTATCACAATAGTACGCAGCCTCCAAAAGAGTACAGATAGGCTGACAAAAAAACACACACACACACACACACACATTAATCTGAAAATCTTAGAGAATGAGAAAATGACAGAACTCTTTTAATTCATCTTTCACAGGGAAAAACAACCCCAAGGAATAACTAAAACAAAAACATAAAGACAAAGTATAAATGACCCTTGTTTATGGTCTAAACTCTGAATTACTAGGAAAGGCTAACGTTAAGTTTACCAGATTTCATTTTGTTTCCAAAACCAAACTTTAAACTTTAGTTTTAAATAATTGCCTTACTGAACTATAACTCATATATGATACCATTTGCTCATTTAGGTGTAGAATTCACTGGGTTTTAATATATTCTGTATTGCTGCAACCATACCACCAGTTTGGAAAATTTCGATCAACCCCATGAAAGAGAAATCCATACCCATTGAAGACACCATTCCATTTCCATGAAACTTTCCATGACTGGCTTCTTTTAATTTCATATAGACTTCAAGGTTCATCCATGCCAGAGCATATATCAGCACATTCTTAAATTCACCATGTTTTTAAAGAAGAAATTTCGTTATTTAATTTCAGGTAACATATAAAGAATTTAGATGTAGCATACTAACTGTGGTCTCTAATGTTATACCTCATTGAAAAGAAACAGTGATCCTTTAACGCTGGCCTTTTCTAATGTTTTTTGGCTT
This sequence comes from Dasyprocta punctata, assembly GCA_004363535.1. Lineage (NCBI taxonomy): Eukaryota > Metazoa > Chordata > Mammalia > Rodentia > Dasyproctidae > Dasyprocta > Dasyprocta punctata. The sequence goes on from RJWM01030223.1 coordinate 23,250, forward strand.
TTTTTAATGTGGAGTTTTAGAATATTCCATATGTAAGTTCATGTTATCAGTAAAGAGAAAATTTCATATCTTTCTTTTCTATATATGATACGCTTTTTCTTTCTTTTGCTTAATTTCTCTGGCTAGGATTTCCTGTACTATGTTGAATAAAAAGGATAAAAGTGGGTATCCTTGTCTTGTTTCTGATCTTTGAGGAAAAGCTTTCAACGTTTCACCATTTATTGTGTGTTAGCTGTGAGTCTGTAACATACAGCCTGTATTATGTTGAAGTACATGCATTCTATACTTGTTGAGGATTTAATTCTGTCAAATAATTTTTCCGCATGTATTAGGGTAATTGCATGACTTTTTGCTTTGTATGATTAATAACGGTGTTTCACACTGAACTTATGCATAGGAACCGTTCTTATATCTTTGAAATAAGTCCTACTTGGTCATGGTGAATGATCATTTTGATGTACTAGCGAATTCAGTTGTTAGCAT
>RJWM01030224.1:0-23632 GCA_004363535.1 Dasyprocta punctata
TTTATTATTGTTGGTGCTTATTTCCTAAAGTAATTTTCTTTTATCTTTCTTAGAATAAAACTCATTGTGTTTCTATAGTTTCTTCCTAGTTATCTAGTTTTTTAAACATGTGTTTCATGTTTAATTCTGTATCAGAGAATGTCTTATATATCTGATGGTGATGGATTTGGACAATTTTTATATTTAAATCCATGGACCCACAAGGCTATTTGAGTACGTAGTGCTTACTCTGTTGTTCCTGTATCTGGTAAACAGTTAATGTAGTTTACAGAATTTTTTTTTTTTTTTTTTTTTTTTTTTTTTTTTTTTTTTTTTTTTTTTTTTTTTTTTTTTTTTTTTTTTTTTTTTTTTTTTTTTTTTTTTTTTTTTTTTTTTTTTTTTTTTTTTTTTTTTTTTTTTTTTTTTTTTTTTTTGCGGCACCAGGGATCTAACTCACAACCTTGCACCTGCCAGACAAGTGCTTAAGCCACTGAGCCAAACTCCCGGCCCTAGTTTTTTGAGGCAGGGTTGCACTATGCAGCTCAGGCCGGCCTTGCACTCATGTTGTAGCCCAAGCCAACCTCGAACTCACAACGCTCCTCCTACCTCAGCCTCCCAAGTGCTGGAATTAAAGGCATGCACCACCATGCCTGGCTTAAGTTTGCAGATTTTATAATACTATTTTTACAGCAGTTTTAGGCATACTCCAACATTGAACCAAAAGCACATGTGCTGTAGACTCCCTCATCCTTTACCAACATTCCTTACCAAGGTAATATGTTTGTTACAACTACTCAACCTGTATTAGTCCAGCATTTTCACCAAAAGTCTAGAGTTTACATTAGAGATCACTCTCACTGTCACATATTACATGGGTATGGATAAATCTGTAATGATTTATATCCACAATTATTGTATAATGAGTATTTTCACTGCCTTCCTTTCCTCCTAACCTCCTACATCATAATTTATATTTAATAAATATAGGTGAATTCAGATAGTTTAGTCCTACTTGCATGAACTTTGCCAGATTGTGTCTTTCTACAGTGTGTTCAGTATTTGATAATCAGTGGGTATTTGTTATAGGTTTCTTTATCGTTTTCTTTGCTTTTCTTTTTATTTTTCATTCTGGAAAAATATTAATTTGTCATTACTTCTATGACTTTTTTATAAAGCTGATTTCATATGAAAAGAGTATTTACCCAACTGGAATACATCTGGCAATGTTTCTGAAGGTTTCACAACAAAATGAACACAAATGAAAGAATATATTAAGCATTAAGGTTATTAATCAATTTTGAATTTGCATTATAAAAAATCTGAAAGTTAGGTTCGAGGGCTGGTACAAAGACTCAGTGGTGATGGAACTGACCTTAACAATGTGTACTTTTCCTTCGTTGCATTCTTATTGATACACATTCACTCAGTTACCTTATTTTGATAAAGTACTTCTTCCCTGCATTTAATCCTGCTAGGCATTATCAAACTCTCTGGGCAATAGTCTTACTGTGTTCTGTTTAGATGGAAAGGAACGATTAGCCAGAAGTTTTGAGGATATATTTGTTTCATGCACAGATTTGCTCTTGTTTTCTTGGGTGTTTGTTTGTTTGTTTGCTTGCTTGTTTTTCAGTTCAGCATTTCTTTTCCATTCTCAGTGGCACTTGACTCCACACTTAATGAATTTCACTGTAATCTTGATTCTTTGGGTATCTTCCCTGCAAAATACTTAGTGAAGACAAAAAAGCATTCTTACTGTTCATATAATGTTTACTTTTTAAATTGTGTTGACTTTTGTATTTTTTGCATCTATTCTCATTCCCCTTAGGCTGTACTACGGTTTTAAACATTCGTGTCCTTGAAAATTAATGTTGAAATGCAGTTGCCATGGTAAGCACTTTGAGAAGTTTTTTTAAGATATGATGATGGCACAAGGGCTTCACCCTCATGGATGGCATTAATGTCACCATAAAAGACTGACTTTGGCCAAAACTTGCACTCCTGCTCTTCTGCCTTTCACCACATGATGCCTTGTAAGATGCCAGTGCCTTGATTTTGAACATTCCATCCTCCAGAATTGTGCACCAATAAGCATATTTTTTATAAGATAACTTGTGTCAGGTATTTTTATAGAAGCACAAAACAACATAAAGTAACCATATTAGTTTGTAACTTTTAAAATCACTTTATAATATTTTAACAGGGTTTAATGGGATTATAATCACATGTGTTCAATTTATCATAGTCCCACAAAACCTTTTTTTTCTTATTAAATACATTTTTTCCACTTCAGAAAAATCTAGAACTGAGCTCACAAAGCAAAGGTTGTATACTGTTAAATAGTTCAGCTTCTCACACTTGTGTGATCAACAGGCTCACTTGGTATTTGTTAAGCATCTTTCAAACTGGTGATTCTGGCTCAGAAGTTCCAATGTGACATATCTTTTGTTTGTTTGTTTGTTTGCTTGCTTGCTTGCTTGTTTGATTTTTCTTGTTTTCTTTCTTCCCTTATCAAATTCCCAAATGAATCTTATGATTAGACAAGATTTGTAAACCATGTCTACATTAGCACTTTCTCTACTGATGATCAGACTTAACTGGCATACTTGTTTTAAATAACAACAAAAAAAATCTCTAGGTTTCACCTTAAACTCACTGAATCAGAATCTAGGGGAAGGGACCTGCAAATGAATTTTTCTTTTACTAAAACCTCAAGGTGATTGTTATTTTGAGGGAAGTTTAGAGAATGAATTTCTAAATTGTAACAAGATCAATGATGACAAAAAAGTTTTACAACTGGCCATTCTAATTGGCAAAGATTTTCTGGAAAGTTGTATTGAAAACTCTAAACTTTTACTGTGATTTTTCTTGGTGAAACTATTGTTATTCATTAACAGAGCTGGCAGGAAAGATATATACATGCATATATCTTTCTATTGATAGTCTATTATGTGCTTAACTTATCAAATGCTTAGGATATCTGCAGTATGCAAAATAAGATCAATAATTTCCATAATGAAATTTAATTCTAATATAAAAGACAGGCGTTGATCATGCAATCATGCTATCATGTAATTATAAAATGTGATAATTGTCAAGAAGAAAACTTATAAGGTATTACATAAGCATATGATAGGGGAATTTTATTTAACTTGAAGATTTAATGAAATCTTTTTTAAAGAAGATGAATGTCATGTATGAGAGAACAATTATAGATGTGGTAAGATGTGAAAATTTTCATTATTACCTTTAATTAGATTAAAAGAATAGATGGCATATATCATGAAACTGACCATATACTTCTCTCTACTAACCTCACATTCTTTAACATGCAAGAATACCTAGAACGATAGGATTATATTAAGGACTGATTCAAGTGTTTTACCCACTTTCAGAATTCTGCCAGTTCCCTTTTACACTCTTATTTTTAACATTATGTTAAACAAGGTGGAATGCTCTATTTATGATACAGTTAGGCAAACTCGGTTCTGTATCACTATAGAAACATGGTATCTCTGTGCAATAATCGCATTATAATGAGGAAGGGAATTATACTGTGCAGGCTAGAGCAAAAGTGTAGAACTTCAGCAGTGAGAATGTTAGTAGCAGTGGTATACTGAGGAGCTAAGGATGGTATGGTGGATCAGTTAGGATTTCCTGGAGAAACAGATTTGATAAAAATTATATATATTTGTTATCATTTGTGTCTAGGTGCCCACCCACACACAAAGCCTGATATGATCATAGGTGGGGCTTTTTTAGAGTTGATTGGATCTAGAGTGTTCGATGCTAGAATCAAGGGCATATGATCACTAATTTAGTCCACTGATTGGTTTGGTATAGCTCTGGGTAGGATTCAGGGTTCTGTACCCTGGGTGTGAGTGCTACCCTCCTCAGGGTTGGGTAGCCTGGAAAAAGCATAAGGGACAGAAAGAGGCCTAGTGTCCTTGCTTGCCATTTGGTTCTTGCTGTTTACTGCCTTCTTCCTCTCAAGAATTGTTTCTCTTCTGTGATGTCCCTCTACCATGCCATCCTATGTTGGAGCAAGCCAACTATGGACTGAAATCTCTAAAAATTGTAAGTTGGAATATACATTTCTTCCTTTAACTTTGGGTGTCAGGCATTTTTGTTTCAGCAACAAGCAAAGTAACAAGAGACAAAATTATATTAAAGATTTACAAAGTAGGCTTACAATGGCTGCCTGCAGAGTTGAGGATGATATAATGCAAAATGGTTATCTGTGATTGGAGAGCCGAAGTATCGAGTCAGAGGTCAAAGGTCTGAAAGCTCCCTGCTGAGTCTGGTGAGAGTCCTTTTCAGAAAGTCCAAGCCTCTGTGTTAGGAAACTGAAGAGTCTGTGATGAAAGGTTGAAGAGTCTCAATTGGAAGCCTAAAGAAACTGGCGATAAATGTTTCAGAGTGATGGGAAAGACTGGAGCTCCTCTGAAGAAGAAAAAGGAAAGACTTCCTTCCTTTTATTTCATCCAGACCATAAGCCTGTTGGTTGGTATAACCCACATCAGGATGGATTTTATCTCTTCAACTTGAAGTTTGTTGGTCAATCATCCAGCCACAACCAGAACTGTACTCCACTAATCCTAATCTGCTAGTCATTTCTCATTTCAAACTGACACTACAGTTAACCGCCACATACATTCAAAGTGAAGCCCTAGTGAAAGAATCACTTGAAAATACATGAGATGTAGTAAGGTACAAAACTTCCAATTCTTTTAAGAAGTCACAGTACCTACAGTTTAGTTAATTCTGAACAGCCAGTGAATTCAACATTGTGAAGAGGGCTAATGAAGAAAAAATTCACGTTAAAGCAGGCACTAATTTATACCATCACCTTAGGGTGTAACAGTAATTTTAGTTATCACTCTGGCTGAGAAATAGAGATAGTTTAGAGGCCGCTTCTTAATTTTTCCCATTATGATCAGATCTCTAGGGAACAACATCAATTCAGACGTGTATCCAATTATCCTAAAAGTATTTCAACTATTCACTTTCTCAAGTGTATTGTTTAGATGGTATGTGTGGCTACAGGCCCCTATATGTTAAGAATTGAAGAAATTGTAGAATACACTTGTGTTGCTGCAATGTCCTTTGCTGGAGACTTGTTCACTTCTCTGATCAATGGATCCCAATCTGAAATTGTGTTTAGGCTGAGAGATTTATAAAGGTACAATGAGTTTTAGTGATGAAACTATCCTTAATCACCTGGTTCTCCATTCTTGATTTATTTGGCTAGTAAAATCTAAGTAATATCCTTATTGACTCTCTGTTTTGTTCCTAAGAATGCTATGTTTTATAACTTTATCTATATAAGTACTAGTCATAATTCTCTGGTTTCCTGACTTTCATTTCAACCTACTGAATAATACAATAGTTGTAGGTTAGATTTAGTAAACTCCAGTACTCTTTCTCTATTTTGAGGGAAGAGGTCTTATCCTTCTTGCTATCAGCAAATCACATTTTATAATAATTTCTCCTATTTATAGCCATGGATTAAACTAAGGCCAGTGTTGAAAGTTTTAGTGTTGTTACCTTTCTTACTATATTTGCCATCTCATTCCTTGTAAATGGAGTGTCCTCTGGGTTTTTCCATAGAGTATAATCATGTCTTAGACCTTTTGACCATACATCCTACATCTAATTTCCACGTGTTCATTTCTGAGGGCATTTTGATTCCTTTTTCCTCTACCTGCTGTTGGATTTTTAGATGTTTTTTAATTTTAGAAGACATTGTAGTAACAAGTTTACCAATATCCTGGCATCACCTCAGGGATGATGAATTGTATACCATAGAATACCATTTACAAAGCTTTAGGGTTGCATCTAGATACAAGCCATAACAAGCAGATATAGATGTTCTGTATTCACCAAACTCCTTATAGCTAAAGTTTTGAAAAATTCATGCTATGTATATCTATCTACCACATTAATATTTTCCAAAAACCAATTTTTGGCTTGGTTTACTTTCTCCATTGTCTGCTTCACTGATTCCAGCTCCTACCTTAATTATTTGATATATTTCCATTTAATGTGCCATTTTTTATAGCTTCAAGAGATGAGCATATAGTTTATCAATTTTATTTTTAAATAGAAATGCTGTATTTAAGTTTACAAATTTCCCTCTAAGCACAGATTTAATCATTTTTCATAGGATTATAACTTTGATCTATTTGGTTATTTAGAAGTCTATTTATTTATTTATAAATTTTTAATTTCGAATAATCTTTTACGCTTTTTTGCACAATTTCTTTTGGCATTACTTTCTTGAACAAGTTGTATAAGGAAAAAAATCTGAAGGCTTATTACTTAATGAGTGGGAGTCAAATTGGAAGAGAATATCAAAAATAAATGTCACATACAGTAAAATTTATCTGTAGCAAATAAGAGACCATAAGGACTCACTGTGGGCAGAGGCTTCTCAAAGTTACATAAAACAGGTAAATTTATCTGAGCAGAGGATGTACATGTAAGAGGAGTAAAGGTGTCTTCACATATGTAGGTGGAGATAAAAAAAAATCAGTGTAGGCCCAGTTTAACAAGCTCTTGCATATGGTGCATGTTGTGGTAATGAGGCTTTAGCTACTCCCTGAGCAAATATTTTAGCGTTACAGTCAGGCAAAATAATGTGATGGTAACTGGCACAATAGGAGTTTGCACTAGCAGCTGTAAGATGACCCCCAAAGAATGACTGTGGGTGGTTTGAAAACGTATAGTACTTATCTCTTCCTCCCAGAAACCTCAGTTAAAACAATTGAAGAGAACATTAGCAGGAAAACCTTATGTGAAAAACAACTTTAAAAAAAGATTACTGGAGCTGACAGTGGAGTTTAGTTTCTTCTGTAATCCTGGGATCACGTTTTTGACTAACAGTTAAAATCATAAGAAATACTTGTTATTTTCTTTGTAACCCAGGATATGATCTACTTTAGAAAGTTTTACGTACATATCAAAGAATACTCTTCAGTTGTTTGATGCAGTCTTCCATACATTTCACTTTATGTCAAATTTGTGGATATTGTTATTTTTTCTTATCCTTAATGATCTAGCAGTACTGCTACTCTTTAACATTAATGGTTATATTTCTATTTAATCATTTGATTAAATAGAATTTGATTATTTTCTATCTATTCTAATATTTCCTTAGGTTCTAAAATGATTTTATTTCTTTTTTTAGTTATGTTAGTTTTTGTTGTAACTTTTTAGTTACGTTAGTTTTTGTTTGTAAGTTTTCTCCTGGTTTTGTTAGTTTTTGCTTTTGTGCCACATATTGTTAGGCATATAAATGTAGAATTATAACTTTTTGGTGAGTTTAATATTTTATTTTGATGAAATATCAATACTGTATGGGGTATGCTATGTCCCCCCAAGTCCTCACATACTTTTGATGGGGCTGAGTCTGACGCTTGTGATCAGTTTGTTGTCTAGCACCAGGATTGATGACATGACGGTTGTACCCGCCCAGGGGTGGAGCCAATGTACAGTATAAGGGAAGGCGGGTCTTCCGCTTCCCGGCTTCCATCCTGTCTCTCTCTCTCACCAGCGCAGCTTGCGGCTTGCAGCTTGCAGCCGCCATGAACAGCAGGCCCACCATGCCACGCTATCTTGGAGCCAACTAATGGACTGAAACTCCCAAGAAACTGTAAGAATAAACCTTTCCTTCCCTAACTTTGGGCATCAGGTATTTGGTCTCAGCAATGAGCAAAAAGTAACTAAGACAAATACTTTTTAATTATTCTTGATTTTAAGTCCAATTTGTGTGATATTAATATAGCCATCTAATATTTATCTGGTTAAGAGTGTTATTATGTCACATATCTGATGTTTGATGTATTTTTCAAATTAATAAACTCTGGGGGCTAGAAATATAGCTCAGTGGCACAAGTGCCTGCCTGGTAAGCAAGAGGTCATGAGTTCAATTCCAGTACCAAAAATAAAAAAAAATTGATAAGTTCTGTCATTATTTGGGATGTTCTGTCTATATCCATGTAATTACTAATATACAGAGATCTTAAATCTATCATCCTGTTAGTTGTTTCCTCTTAATTATGTCTATATTCTGTTTCATTTTGCTTATTTAGGAGTTTTGAATTTAATTTAATTTTTTAAATGTTTTTGGTGTCTATCCTAAAGATTACTATAGGCCTTTTTGACTTATTAGACTGTCTTAAACCAACACTGAAACCACCACAAGAGATGCAATTAGAACTGTTAGTACTCTATTTACTGACTTTTCCATTTATTGTTATACATTTCATTTCCATAACATGTAAAATCCCACAACATATTTTATTGTTTAAGCAACTAGTCTCTTATTTTTGTTTATTAGTAAATATTTTTATCTTCCTTTTGAAGGAAATTTTTATTATGAAGAGTATTCAAAATGTGAATTATTTTTTCTCAGCATTTCCACATGTCTTCTATTTCCCACTGTTTCTGATGAAAAGTTCATTGATTTTCTTGTTATTTTTGCTTTTGAAGAAAACATAACTTTAATGGCTGCTTTTCAAATTTCCCTCTATTTTCAACTTTGTAGCCACATCCACAACATATGTGTGTGTACGTGTGTATGTATTCTAGTTGTGTATTTTGAAAGCTCTTTGAAATAAGGTCTTACTACCTTGTCTTTTAAGCTTTCTAAAATTTATTGCCTTTATCTATTTATTTACTTGTCTTTTTAAACCAGAATATATTTATTGAAAGAAAGAAACCTTCTGTCTGAGAAAGAAGCAGAAGGGATCCCAAGTGGGTTTCCAAAGACCTTACCTTTTCTTGGGATTTTATAGAGCAAAACCACAATGTGAGGCAGATTCTCAAGGTGGGGAGAAAACGGGAACTTGCAAGATGGGCATGAGGTAGGACATAACTGTGGTCAACTAATAAGATTACAAGTATAATTGCTCAGGTAAAATTGATTAAATCAGGATCAAATGGGGAAGTGAGTCAAGTAGGAAGTGGTCAGGAATACAGAACAGGGTGTTTTCCTCTAGGAGGTTGGATAAGTGGCTCCTTCTGGCTTCCTCAAGGTGATGGACATCTAGTTAGAATATCACTCCCTGATGTTTATCCTTAGGAAGTATGTGAAGTCATTAGTTTTAACTTTTGTCTTGAGGTCTGGCCCACAGTGGGAGGTGTCTGTCTCCCCTATGGTTACAAGGTATCTTGTCTTCTGCTTTGGCTCTTTGAGGGCCCAGCCTTTAATTCTCCTAAATATTACTGCTTTCCCTTGTTGCTTTCACTCTCAGATTTTATTTTTTATTTTATTTTATTTTATTTTATTTTTATTTATTTATTTTTTTTTTGCAGCACCTGGAATCAAACTCACAACCTCGCCCCTGCTAGACAGGCACTTAAGCCACTGAGCCAAACTCCCGGCCCTGGTTTTTTGAGGCAGGGTCACACTGTGTAGTTCAGGTCAGCCTTGCGCTCGCGTTGTAGCCCAAGCCAGCCTTGAACTCACAACGCTCTGTCTACCTCAGCCTCCCGAGTGCTGGGATTAAAGGTGTGAGCCACCACGCCTGGCCACTCTCAGATTTTAAATACAACATATAACAGAATTTTTCATTATATTGTACTTGGGCCTTGTCTTAGTTACTTTTCGCTCGTTGCCGAGACAAAATACCTGATGCCCAAAATTAGGGAAGGAAAGGTTTATTTCGTACAGTTTCTTGGAGTTTCAGTCCACACTTAGTTGGCTCCAAGTCAGCATGGTGTGGCGGGGCTGCTGTTCATGGCAGCTGCAAGCAGCAAGGTGCGCTGGTGAGAGAGCAGATAGAAGTGCAAGAAGAATACCCGCCTTCCTTTACACTGTATCTCGGCTCCACCCCTGGGCATGTGCAGCGCTCACATTGCCAATCCCCACACTAGACAATAAGTCAAACACAAGCAAGTGCCAGACTTAGCCCCACCAAAAGTATATGAGGACTTGGGGGGACATAGCATACCCAATACATTCCACCCCTGGACCTCCAAGGACTCATGTACATAAAAGACATTTAGTCCATCCCCAAGAGTTGCCAAAGTCCTAACAGTTTCAGCACTGTTGAAAAGTCCAAGTCTCAAATATCCCCCAAGATCTTTGGCAAACTCTTAACTGTAACTCCCTGTACAAATGAAAATGAGGCTAAGCACTTCCAACATATAAAGGCACAAGATAAACATTACCATTCCGAAAGTTACAAACAGGGGAATACAAAACATTGGAACCAAAGCAAGTCCAAAATTCAGCAGGGCAAACATTAAGTCCTGGAGTTCTCCACTCAGCATCTGAAGCAATCTGGCTGCAAGCTCCAAAAGGCTTGAGTGATTCCACCCCTGAAGCACTTTCAGGGGTCTTAACTTCCATAGCTTTCCTTGGACGATCCATGTTCCTTGGTTTCACCCTTACATCTTTACACATTGCCCTCTGCAGGCGAGGTGGAAGCTGCTTTAGCCTTCTCGTATTTAAAACCAGTGCCATGTGGATGCCACCAAGGTCCACTGCCAGTTGGAGCAGTAGCCAGGCTTTCCTCTCTCTTGACTGTAGGGGTAAACTGCCTGGATCACTGAGCTCTCTGAACCTGATTGTGAGGAACAGCTTCTCTATGCTGCCGTCATTCTGGAATCTTGCGTGACTGCCTCCATTTTGGGACTTGGTGCAGCTGCAAACCTTTTGAAACCTTCTGTGGCATTTGTTGCCACTCTGGGATAAGGCACTCTGTAGCTTTTTGTCACCACTCTGGAACAGGGCACTCTGCGGCTTTTTCTTCCAAGCAAACTCTTTCACTTTTGAAGGCCTGAGGCTGCAAAGGGTGGAGGCCCACTGCTTCCCAGGATGCCCCCAAGCCATCTTTTTTATTCTTTTGTTCCTTCTCAGCAATCAAGGTCTCAGCTCCGTTTTTATAGTCCATACCTTCCTGGCCAAACTCACAAGGTTTTAAATCACCATGCTGGGCTCCTTGCTCTTTATTCACAACATAAATCTGGCTAAGAGCCCCCAACAAAAGCCAGGTCACCATTTCAACGTTTGGCTGCCTCATATTTCTCTCTGTAATTAGTCCTTTGCCCTTAATCTCAGTCTCAGGCAAAGTGTCTGGGAATGGGCAGAATGAAAACAAACTTTCTGCCAAGCTGTAACACACACTGTGTGGAGTCCAACAACCAAAGTGAACCTTCTTCCCAGCAGAAACCTCCTGAGCCTGGTCTTTATCGGCAGGCTTCCTATCAGCCTTCTGGTCTCCTGGGCTCTGACCAGAATCTCCCATATAGAACATCCTAAGCTGTTGCAGCTCTATGCATGTAGGCGACATCTCTGAACCTTTCCAAACTTTCCCCACAAGCCATTTCCAAAGGCTCTCGAACCACATGGTCAGGAATAGTCACAGCAATGACCTCACTCCCAGTACCAAATTCTGTCTTAGTTACTTTTCGCTCATTGCCAAGATAAAATACCTGATGCCCAAAATTAGGGAAGGAAAGGTTTATTTCTTACAGTTTCTCAGAGTTTCAGTCCACACATAGTTGGCTCCAAGTCAGCACGGCATGGCATGGCTGCTGTTCATGGCAGCTGCAAGCATCAAGGCACACTGGCGAGAGAGCAGGCAGAAGCGCAAGAGGAAGACCCACCTTCCTTTACACTGTATCTCAGCTCCACCCCTGGGCATGTGCAGTGCTCACATTGCCAATCCCAGTGCTAGACAACAAACTGAACAAAAGCAAGTGCTACACTTAGCCCCATCAAAAGTATATGAAGTCTTGGGGGGACATAGCATACCCAATACAGGCCTTATGATATCGTCTGTATTTTTCATTTCTGCATTTTTGGGGCTTTTATTTACATAATTTTTATTGAACTGTCTTACTGTTCTGTGGTATCTGAAGTACTATTCAAATGTTATTAATTTGTTAACTTTAGTTATTATAAAATTTTAACTAGAATTTATGTAGTTTTAACATTTATTTCAATGATTAACTTTATCTTAAAACTCTAGTTTTCATACTATGATTATACTGACATTGACATTTTTATCTGATAATTACAATAACTGAACCTCTGTTGAAATTTTATAATTGCCTTTATACTTTTCTTTTTTACCTCTTCCATTTTGTCTCATTTTACACAATGTCAGATATCACATATACATATATTTTGTACATGTAAATATACATATTATTTTTTGAAGTTAGACTTTGTGATCTTTTTTTAAGTGAAGAGCCATGAACAATGTTACCTTGCCCCAAAGAAAATTTAATATAATTGTGACAAGGTACTAGAGTATGGCTAGATTATCCTCAGATAGTCTGGACAGAAGTTCAGTTTTGTGAGTCCTGTTTCAGTTTTACTTTGTCCTTACTTTTAAACTTTGTTCTTATTTTTAAAGGCATCACTCAAATGGCTAACAGTAACCTTTGTGGTCTTTACCTGAGTGCCTTTCTGAGCCCATTCTTTTTTAAGAGATGATAAAATGGCTGTCCAAGAGGGGAAGTACATGAATTTCTGCCTCTTTTTCTAGTTTTTCACCTCAAGCTCATTTACTGGAGTTGGCAATTGCTTTTGGGAAAATCACATGCAACAAATGAAGTGCAGTGTAGTTCCTTGGACCTTTTCCCTCACATTGTGAAAGGCCTGGCTTCTTGAGCTCTGATTTTTGTTTTGCTTTGCTTTGTTTTTTATTTTTCTTTCTGTTCATGAGATTAGAATAACTATAGTCTCCATCATCAAATTTATTGGGGATCAGCAGGAAGGGAGGGGATAGATAGACAGATGTGGGATTCATCTCAAAGCAATTTATTTCCTTCTTAGATCACCTTTTCTTCTTAGGTTTTCTAGTCCCCCAAAACCCTGGTTGCCTTGAGTTTTCTTTAAGGAAATCAAACAACTATTTTGTTTTGTTTTGTTTTTGTTTTCATTTTTGTTTTTTCTCTAGGCTTTTCATTTATTCTTATCAAAAATATTTCTTCATTACATACTATACTAAGCAAAACTCTCAATTCTGGTTTTAAAGGTGTAAACTGCACAGCATTTGCTTCTACTCTAGTGCCTAATAGTCTTGACATACTCACTAATTTTCTGTCCTGTTATTCAAATGTCCACATGAAGTGCTATGGTGAGAGATGTTAAGACTGCCCACATTTTGTCTTGTGGTTCCAACAACATATCAGAACAATTTTTCGTATCTGGTGACCTCTGAAGACAGACTGAGCTATTTTTACCCAACAAAAAAGATTAAAAGTAAAAGTCACAAGCAGAAAAATTGCTGGAGTAATTCCTGTTGGCTGTTTTGTGGAAGGGAGCATTTCTGCATCCCATTGATAATAGAGAGCCCTCTGTGGATCCCTAACCCACAGCATGACGTTTACATACACTATTTTTAAAAAGATTTACAAGGAAAGACAAATAAAATGATGTGCCTAGAAATCGAGTGTTAGTTACGTATGTTCTTTCATTTCTTTCTTAGGTCTCACTATCTCGCAACTCAATATAATTTTCCTTATTCCAAGAGAATCAGAAAAACAATAATGTTTAATTCTTTAATGATGAGTTTTTTTCACCTTCATTGCCTCAAGAAAGATTTAGGAAACTCTGGCACATATCCTCATCAACTCCGTCTCAAAATTGGATGCCCTGAGGCAAAGATCATGAAATGTCTCTAAGCCTGTGAGAAATAAGAAACAGAATTTTGGACAGTAAAAGAATAAATCAGAAGAACATGCAATGCCCAGGGATAGGATGGAATGAGCCACGTCAAATGCAGAGAGTGTTTAAGGTAGATAGCTTATTCTGTTGGCAATGCTAAAATAGACAAAAATGTTTTTTTTAAAAAACACTAAAATTAAAAAAAACTAAAATTATAATCAGAAGAAATAATTGTAATAAGTACAAGAGCAAGCCAGGTGTGGTGGTGCATGCCTGTAATCCCAGCACTCAGGAGGCTGAGGCAGGAGTATCATTGCAAGTTCTGGACTACAAAATGAGCTCAAGAACAGCCTGAGCTGCATAGCAACACCCTGTCTCAAAAAGACTGAAAAAACAAAGAAGAAAAAGAAGAAGAAGAGTAGAAAAACTGAAAAAATCAGAAGCTCAAGAAGCAATGCTGAAATCATGAAGAACTATCAACAAGTTAGGTAAGGAAAAAGCCTTAAGCTATATACAGAAGTTTACAGCATTACACATAAGTGAGCCACATTTACTCGTGCACTGCTTTTTTTTTGTGCACCATATGGATCAACTGGCAGAATAAATACATAAGACATTAAGACTGATAGTAGTCACCAAGGAACTGTGGGGAGGACTGTGTAACAGTAACGTCTTGGAGACGTAGATGTCTGCAAGTTGCTTCCACTCATCAACACTGTGTTTGGAGATGTGATTCCCTGCATACTGGTCTATTCCTCCTATGGAAAAACAAAATTTATTAGCTTCACACTGTGTATCCCCTTTCCTAATTTTTCATCTCTCTTCATCCTGCCTTCCTGTTTTCCTCCTCCAGTGTACCCTTTCTCTCTTCAACCTTCCCTTTCTTCTAGGTATCATCTTTCCCCACCTTTTTTTCCCCTTCTGTATCCTCCATGTACACACCTTTCAAAATCTGCAGTCTATTTGAGGAAGAGGAAAGCTTCAACCTAGGATTAGTGTTTAAAAAGTAGAATGGAAAGAAAATTCAAGATAATTTATTTCAATACCTTACAGTACCCAGGGTATATAACACACACAGAACACATGTAACACCAAAAAAATTTTCATCCAACTTTAAATGGAACATCCACTCATGAGAAACTCACTGCTTCAAAGTCAGTTTGTTCTATTTATGATGAGTTGCAATTGTTACGAAAAAAAGTCTTCAAGTGAAGCAAAATCTGTCACTAAATTTAGGGTTGTTAGTCATGCTGACTGTAGTTTATCTTTAGCATACATTTCATGTACTTATAAAAACTTTTCTTCCCCTAAGTCTGTTTAAACTGTCTTTCTTCACACATGTGTAAACATCATATTGTTTCATTAGTGTGACAAATGGAAAGAAAAAACATATGTGTATATATATATATATATATATATATTTATATGTATATTAAAATATTTAAGACAGTTACACTATTGATTTTTCTGACTTCCCTGAAGAGGAAGATCTGTGATGGCATTGTTCGGACAATTGAAGGCAGATGTCTTGTGCTCTGGGTGAATGATTTGGGGACTACGATGCACAATGTTTGTGCCATTGCTGCTCCCTGATTGATGTGCTTTGAAATTTTGTTGTTTCTTTCTTCTTCTTTTTTTTCTTTCTTTTTATCTTTGAATAAAATTGATTTGAAAAACAAAATAAATAAAAATAGAAAACTAAAAAATAAACAAATTGTCTTTCTATCATTCATGATTTCCAAATCTTACATTTTTTCAAGCTGCTAGCAGAACCATTAGTCTTTGCCATAGATTAATGGTACTCTTGATGTTGCAAGAACCTGCATGGACTTAAATCAACTAAAAATAAAAGTTTTTGTATCAACCAGAAAGATTGGCTAGCACTCAGCAAGACCTATCCTAGATAATGAAGATAATGTGCATTTATGAATAATGAATTGACTTTCCTTCATAATTACCTCTAGGCTTTTTCATTGCTGTTTGGCAGTTTTTACAGTAGAATTTAGTTGATTCTGAAAAGCCAAAAAGCACTCAAAAGATCCAATGGAAAAGATGAATAAAGATGAATAAACTTTAAAATGTAAATTTACTCAAACCTTGAAAATACCTTTAATCAAGAACGAAGTTGGCATTGTTGCAGTAAGAGTTTGTAAACTAGAGAATCAGAAAACAAGTTTTAGTCTCCTTAGGGCTTTTTTTCTCTTTAATCTAAGGTCAGATTTAAAACAAAGCAGTGCCTCTGATTCATAGTCAGAGACTTCCATTTATATATAGGTGTTACCACTTCATTATTGTATAGCTTTGGACCAGCAATGTAATTTGTGAAACTCAAATTTATCACCTACGAAATAATATTCATAACAAATAAGACCCCCCTCCCTTTATATACATATTACTCTTAACTATATATTGCTGACTTACAAGTAATATATACACTGTATATGTCAATATACATATCAGTATTTATATCATATGTATGTCATATATATATCAGTATATATATATATATATACATATGATATATATATCAGCAATACATATATCTATATATCACTAAAGCATTATGTGGAACTTAGGGGCTTTTTTTCCACCAGACTGTGAGATTTTAGGATAGAATGCATTATGCTTCTTTATTTATCAGGAGACAGCAGTCCTGAAACCTAGAAGTTTATGGTAAAATTTTATAAGAAAACAATGATATTCCCAATATTGCCTCTCAGTTCATTTTATTTGTGGGTAAGCAAGTTCCAGTAAATCAAAGATAAAATAAATTCCTTAAGCACAAATATAGTAACAAGGTTTGAAAAATCTTGTTTGTGTTAAGATTATGAATCATCTTGTACAAGGCAATGTCAGATATTTATTTTAGAATGTACTATTTTATAACTTTTTAGATGGGGAGGGTTGAGACAGGGTCTCACTATGTAATGCAGGCTGGCCTTGGACTCACTTATAGAGTCGGCTGGCCTGAAACTTATGGCAATTCTTCTGCCTCAGTCGCCTGAGTGCTGGGATTACAGGTATGCAACAGCATGACTGACATTAAAAAAAAATTATTTTAAGTGTATATTTATATAGGAAATTAGACTTTCCATGAGTTTCCACAATATTATATTAAGGAAAAGAGAAGGTGCTGAATTAGTATTTGTTAGATAAATAGATAAATGCTTACCATTCCAAACCGACAACACTGAATATGTCCTTTACTTGTGATAAATTTTTATATTAAGGGTTTATTCATAATATCTGAAACTCAAAACTAAAAAAACAGTTATAATGAATGTCTTATGACAGTTCCAGATTTATTTGAGGGATATTGAAATCTGACAAATCTGGCAAAGGTGTTTTTCTTTTTTTTTTAAGTTTTTCTGAAAAAGGGTTGCATCATGTAGTACAGGCCATCCTTGCACTTACTATGTAAACACCCAGGCTGGTCTAGAACTAGCAATTCTGACTCAGCCACTCAAATGCTGGGATAAAAATTATGTGTCAACACACCCAGCTTTTGACAAAGACAACTTTGATACAGTACATTAGTCAGCTTCCCAGTTCTAGGGATGCCTTAAAGGAGGAAATAATTTAATTGGCTCATGGTTTCAGAGGCTGCAGTCCACAGGAAAAGGACATGAAATTTAGCTGCTTACTTTGTAGCCAAAAGAAAGCAGAGTTAAAGGGACACCAGTTAAAAATATACCCTCAAAAGCTGCTCCAGTGATTTAACTCCAACCAGGCCCCGCCTGTAATAGCACATTCAGCAATGAACAGCAGTGAATCAATCACCTTTCCAGGAGTCTCTTAACACAGGTTGACAATTAGGGTCAACTGAAACACTCGGAAATCACAAAAACCTCAATATTTACAGAATGAACCTAGTGCCTTAGTCATAATTGAGATAAAATGTCTTAATAAAAGTGAAATATCTTAATAAAAATGAATTTCTATTTATATAAACACAGAACCTGCCTCTTTAAATCTTTGCCTCAATGTTATTTGATCGTTCAATTTACTAAATGAACATAGAAAAAGGAATGTCAGGATAGTACTTTTCATCTTGATAAGATGACCACTTATCAGAAAAATGTCTGCCTGTGAGGTCGTCCAAAACTAGTCATTTCCTATTCTGCTTCACAGTAAGACACAGCAAACTGTTTACTAAAAGGTGCCTGTTAACTGAAGTCTCTTGTATTGTTTATAGTTGGGGTTCAATGGGTAATCACATGTTTACTGGGAAGTAGGATATCATTTAAGACTGAAGCTGCAGAGAGAAAATAAGCCATTTTACACTGTTGGTGGAAATATAAACTGGTACAACCACTATGAAAATTAGGCTGGTTTTCTCAAAAAACAAAAACTAGAAATTCCATTTGACCTAGATTTTTACTTCCTAAGTATCTTCCTCAAAGAATTAAAATCAGCATATTACATTAATGCCTGCCTACCCATGTTTATATAGCATAATTCATAATAGTTAAATCTTGGAAGCATCATATATGTCCATCTAAAATGAGAGGATAAAGAAAATGTGATACTTACATATTGTGGTGTACTACTCTGGCATAGAAAAACATAAACATGAGTTATTTGTAGGTTGAGACCATATTGTTAGTGAAATAAATCAATGACATAAGCTTAAATATCACATGGTTTCTCTTATATGAGAAAACCAGTTTATAAACACAGAGCAAAATTAAAGATAATAGGATGTAGGGAGACATATCTTTCTCAAACGGTTAAGAAACCAAAAGATGGAGGGATTGGGAAGGGAAAAGAAGTCAAGGGAATGAAAATGGGAAGCAAAATGTGTTATGTACATGTACCAGTTCCACACAGGGAAGGTAAATGGTACTAATATAAATGAATGTGTGAAAGAGGAATCATTTTAGGTGATACTGTACTTAAAGAACTGAAAAGAAGACATTTAGGTAGTGGAAGAACATGAATTAAAATTTGGAAGAGTAAAATATAACAACAGACAAAAACCAAAAAATCAAAGAACATGAAATGAAAACACATGAAATTAGGAAAAAAAAGGCAATTTAGTACAAAGTTAAAGGAGGGCCATGGAAGTCCAGCTAATAAGAATGGATATAATTACTTTGTTTGAAGTACATTTGAAATAGCCAAAGAGGAAACTATAATTTCGGTAGCTGAACATTGTTTTCAAGTGTTTTGGTGCCGAATACACAGATTTTCTGAGCTGTGTGCTACCTTTTCTTACAATTTTGTTTTAAAGTTCAGATGTTCAATAAACTATTCTTTCTCTAACTTTAAAAACTGAGAATTCCCATTTGTATGTAAAGCACTTCGCATAAAAGTTGCCCAAGACTGTGACGTGCTTGGTTGATTGTACAATGTGCCCTTGTCAGTCAGCTTCTAAAGCTTTAGAGATCACATGTCTAAATGATCCCTCTTGTTCCAAACAATATTTTTCTATAATTAAATACATAACTGGCATTTATATAAAATGCAGTCCAACAAGCATCATCTTTAAGTATCCAAATTCAGTTTGAAGATGTCATTTGTCTCTGAAGATACTTCAGAAATGCAGTATCTATTTTCTTTACTATGTTGCATAGTAAGTTTAGCTTTCCTCCAGAACTTAACATTGGACTCTTCTCTCATACATATTTCTTCCCTGTGCATACAAAATTATGTTGTAATCAAGCATCTACATCACAGAAAATAACTCTGGAATCACATTCTATCAGTCTGTGCAGGGAAAGTCAAAATGTCTTCAAGTGAAAGCATATCCAGGATTAGCCTTCTTTTGCCTGCTCACATATTTTTGTTTTAAGTGTTATACTTTTTGTACTAAATTAAGATTACTGTGACAATAGTAGTTTTTACTACAATAATGTAAATCATACAATGATTATGCAAAGAGTGGGTTAAATCTCTTAGGTTGACAGAAAGTAAACTGAATCATTTTGCTTTTAAGAATTACTAATGTATGCTTCTGATAAACATACTGAATAAATGGATTTTTAAAAATTACTAATGTATGCTTCTGATAAACATACTGAATAAATGGATTTTTAAAAATTTTTCTTCATGGATAAATATCACAGAAAATATCTATTTGTCTAGATGTGCATCCATTTAGCAAATGTCTCTTTTAGCAATATAAAGTTCTTACAAACTTCAACTTCAGAAGATGTTAATAGATTCATTTAAGAAAAACTCCAAGAAAGTCATCAAATTGTAATGGTAGAGAAATTTTTCTGAAATTAGATCTTTGAGAATCAGCAATTCCTTGATCATTTCTTTAGGTTGTCTGTATATGCTACCAATTTGATAGAAAATGAAAAAAATCAAAAGCACTCAGTTATTTGGACTGAGAAATATATTTACACAAAATTCTTTTTTAATTTTTTTTTTGTACCAGGAATCGACCTCAGGACCCTGCGCTTGCCAGGCAGATGCTTATGCCACTGAGCTATATCCCCAGCCCCTTCACACAGAATTCTTAAAAAATACATTATAAAGTTAGAATAAATGGTTAACAACTTATAGATGTAAAGTAAAAGGAAAATGAAACACCTCAGATGTACTGATGAACTCAAATATTTTGAAGGTGCTATTAGAATCCAGATATTTGCAGATATTCATTTGGCTGAGTCATTTTATAGTTATCAATAAGGTAAATTTCACTAAAAAATTAATTGTCTTTACATTCACAGTGTCAGTAGGTCTGAAGGCATTGTAAATATTCTAATTAATGTAATTTTATCTTTCTTTATAGTGAATAAGCTGACCAAGAAATTTCTATAGAACTCTGAGCAAACCTATGGTAGCTTCATTCAGTGCCATCCAGTTAGCTACTGGTCAGGCAATTTAAGTGTTTGAAACAAGATAATCTAACATGAGTTAGCCTTGGTTCAATGTTGCAAGCAATAGAAAATAAATCTAGATAACTTAGACATGAGAAAGGAGATGGAATCAGACATGGACATTATTAAGAAAGAAGAGAAACCTGGAGTCCAAAGCACAACACAGAACCAGCATGCTGAGACCATCACTATTATCACTATCAAATATCGGATGCAACAGACCACATTCGCATCACTGCAAGCTGCAAATAACAGGCATTTTCTTTGTCACTTATTTGATAACTGTACCTTTCTCTGAGACACTTAAACCAAAAAGAATTCAGGATGATCATAGTGGATTGGTAAAGACATTTGTTGAACACATTTCTGCAGAGTTGACTCAAGAAACAAGTATCTAGTTTTTCAATGTCTACAGGAAGAGGCAGCCTTTGCCTACCATTAGACTCACAGAGTGCATGAGAATATTCTACCATGGGAAGGATGTTCAGTTGTCAAGAGATAAATAAACTAAAACGAGAAAAATAGTCACTAAATGACATATGGATAAAAATGGGAAGACAGCAAGGGTGACACAGGATGACAGGCTTTGCTATCAGTATGAATTTTGGCTCTCCTAAATCCTAAATAATATAACCAGCAAATTTCTCATTTTTCTGTGCATCCTGTAGTTTGTAATTTCCATGAAAGTAAGAACCTGTCTTCCTTTTTCACAGTAGAATTTCCAGCAGCTAAACATGTCTGACAGTGAGAAAAAGCCCTAGAATAGTTATTGAATGAATGACAAGGCTAAATATCACTGTTCTACATGATGACAGAATCATATAAAATGTTTCCTAAACACTGGGACATTTTACTTGTTTTTATGATTATTCAACTGGTATAGTTCCTCAACTAAGCTACATGGAATCAGTGACTATGTATTTATGAAGTTTTTTTTAGAGTATTTTTACCTTTTTTAGTTTTTATTGTTTAATGATTTGAGATTTGCAAATTTACATTATTGGGTCATTGCTGGCAAAAAAGAAATATCAGTTGAGCAGCAATATTCAAGTAAAATAATTTTCTTTATACATTCATCATTGAAACTAATATTTCCAAAAAATATACTGTTTTCAATTTAGGTTAATAAAAATATAAATAATCAGCCTATGTTTAAATAAAGCAGTAGTCATTTTTGAAAATTTTCTTAAGTAATTAGTTTCACTCACCTAATGACCTATTTATATTAAAGATCATGAATGAAAGCAGTGTAAATCGAAACACCTGCAAAACTATTTTTTCCCTTTAGTACACCAGGCCTATCTGACACTCTTCAGGCATGACTTACTGTATCTGTCAACCTTTTGTGCACCTATTCATTCCTGATGGACCACCCAATCACCTTCACATTGGATAAATTTGTCTATATAAGCATTACCCCAGAGTCTTCTAGAACACCCAGAAAGTAGATGAGAAAATTTTATAGGAAGGTATTATTACTACTATTATTACAGATAACATTTGTTGAACACTTGCAAAACATCAGGTTCTTTCGTAAGTGCTTCAGTGTGCAATTACTCATCTAATCTCAGTCTAAAACACCATGAAATAGGATCTACTATTATCTCCATGTTACAGCAAAGAAATGGACCTTTTATAGTCTACATTAGTGATGTCACAGAGCTGGGAGTCAAACTGACCCCAGCACACACACTATGTGGTACTATTTCCCTAGGGACTAAAAGTCTAACATCAGTTTGTTTTGTTGAAACAGAGGATCTGTATCCCTATCTATCTTTATATTTATTTCCTCAGTTTTATTTCATTTCTTTCAGAAATCAAACTTATTTTGCCTAAATGATGGCCAGGACTGTGCAAAGGTAAGTACAATATGAGTCATGCCATTAAATGAGTTTTTCCTCTAGAGATTGTATTATTTTTATGCAGCCAGATACAGAAAAGATGAAGATTTAACTTATTAATTTGCATATTTGTGAAATTTCTCTTTCCCCAGAAATATTTTGAGTTTAGAAGCCACAGAAAATAACAATAAGGGGTGACTTCTTTAACATAAATGTTTCAATTTTCTTAGCTCTTCTCAAAAATAATATGGGACTCAGGGTATTTCTCAGTTGTATACCATTTACTTTGTATATGTGAGACCCTGGATTCCATGTCCACAACCAAAACAAACCAATTGTGATAGTAATATTTTTAAAATTTATAGGTAAATGAATGCAACTGGAGACCATACTCATAAGCGAAATAAATCACTCACATCTATAAACATCATACTGTCTCTGTAGTGTAAAAAACTGAAAGAGTAAATGAGATTAAAAAAATGTACAACAGATATGGTGAAAGGGGAAGAAATTGCTCAAAAGGAAAGAACAACTAAAATGGGGAAAAGGAAAAAAGAAGGACTGGAAAAAATAATATATATATATGTATATATATATATATGCATATATACATGCACACACAAAATAGATAAAGCAATTACACTACTAGTTTCTACTAGTTCATTGAAAAGAATGGTCTGTGTAAATATGTTTGGTCAATTTTTTTTTTTTTTTTTTTGCAGCACAAGGGATTGAACTCACAGCCTCTCGCCTGCCAGACAGATGCTTAAGCCCCTGAGTCAAACTCCAGACCCTAGTTTTTTGAGTCAGGGTCGCATTATGTAGCTCAGGCCGGTTTTGCGCTCGCATTGTAGCCCAAGCCAGACTCGAACTCACAACGTTTCTCCTACCTCAGCCTGGATTAAAGGCATGCACCACCATGGCCAGCTCTTTTGGTCAATTTTTAATGCCTATATCTTGTAATCTGAGTAGTTACTTTGAAGATAACAATATGCAATTTTTAATCTCCTATTATCTTGTTTTGAATTTCTCTATCATTGTTTTTATTTTTTTCTCTTTAAAATAAATAAATAAATAAATAAAATATTGCCAATGCAGAACAGTGCCAGAAAAATAATTTTGATGTATTTATTTTTAAATTTTACTGAAGGAATCAACCACTAAAATATATGTACAACAGAGATGCTAGTCAACATATACTACTCTTTGTGGAGATGATGAAGCAAATTCAGTCCATGTTGTATAAATATTGGGGCAGTGTGATTTGTATAAGAAAAAAACTTCACAGGGAGAAAGAGGGTTGTGATAGCTAAGCTTATACGTTAACTTGTTTGGCTTGGGAGTAGTCTAAGAGATTA
>RJWM01030225.1:0-23653 GCA_004363535.1 Dasyprocta punctata
GAAGGCCCTCCTACATCACACGCCTCGTAGATTCCTCCTTATCCCTTAGGGTGTCCTCTTTTCATAAGGATCACAAAGAGGTTTTTTTTTTTCTCACTCAGAAAGTGCACAAAATTTAATTCATTTTTAAGCCCTTCGTAGGTGAAAGAGCACTTATGTCTTTGCTTGAGCATAATAAATGCATCTCATTGCTGGAATCTTTTTATTAAAAAAAATGTTAGTTTTTCCTCTGGCATAGCAAAATGCTGAGTTATGAAATGTAAAAGGAAAGGTTTGTTTGAGCTCAAGGTTCAGGGGCTTTAGTCCATGGTCACTTGGGACTGTGGTAAGGCAGAATGTCATGGCAAGGAGCATGTTGTATAGATCAAAGATGCTCACCTCATGGTGGCTGGGAGAAGGAGAGAGGGAAAGAGCAGCCAGGGTCCCAATTATCTTTCAAGGACATGCCCCAATGACCTAACTTCCTCCCACTAGGCCCCACCTCTTCAAGGTTCTGTCCTCTCCCTTGGTGAGCAAGCCTTTAGCATATGGGCCTTAGGGGGACACATAAGAGCCTAACCATAATATTAGGTCTACTTTCAAAATTGGGTTGCAAATTTATGGAAGAAAGATATGTCTGTAACTGGCATAGCTTCACCATGTCATCAAATGCTGAGTCCCACCGGGCATCAAGCACTGTCCCAGGACACTGGGTCAGAGAGCCTCTGGCGGCAGAGTGGTCACAGATAAGAGACAAACAGGAGAAGCAATGAGCTACATATTGGGCAGCAGGTACCATGGAAAAGAGAATAGTAGGGAACTGGGTGTGGGAGTCAGGAGGCTATAATTTTAAGTCAGGAGGTCAGGAAAAGCCCCATTGAGGTGGGAACAGTTGAGTAAATGTTCAAAGGACAGGCAGTCACCTGGGGGAATACAGAGAATAAAACCAGGGCTTAACAAACACTTTCATCAGTGGTATTGAGGGGAACCATAAGTAGTCAAAGGGAAATAACACTCTGCTCTTACAGAGTGAGAGGAATAACATGATCAGAGTGGAGATCGCCTGTGGGTTTGGCTGCCAGAATAAGAGGAAGCAGGACATGGGCCACTGCTGGAGAACAGATACCTTCAAAGAGCTCAGTGAGAGCAGGAAGACACAGGGAGCTCCCCAGGAGGACTTACATTAGCCAATGGGATTCTCAGGTCCATAAATTAAGGACTGGAACACACCGGGAGGAAAGCTGCTTCTATGGGGAGAACGGGGATCATAATAATGCAGAATTTGTGAGCATTCAGGTCCGGGTAACTATTTCACTTCCCTGAAACATATGCTCCTGCTTTTTATATTCACTGGACAACCACCCAAGGCTCTCTGTTTTCTGTTATGTTTTGTTTTCCCTAAGTTCTCACAGTAGTGACACCCAGAATAGGCACTTGCTGTACCTTTCATAGCTGATTGTCTAAAATTCAAGTCTCGAAATCTACTAGGAATCATCTGATGAGGTCCCGGAGTGGAAGCACCCCCCTGAAGCCTCACCTGGTTTCTCTGACAGGTTCAGGCTGGGTCTACACACGCCCGTAGACCTGTGAGGGCACCTTCCAGGCTCTCCCTAACGTGAGGGAGGAGTTGGTCTCTCCAGGTGAAGTCAGTCCCCTGAAGGGGAAAGGCAATCAGTGAGAGCCCCTTGGTGCTGTCCAACGTGATGTCTGTAACCTTCCCTTACATCTATTGCAGTTCCACTGGTTTCTGGTACAAAGAGACAGCGACAAAGAGAATAATGTGTTTGTCACTGGTCAATCCTGTCAGCCTCTCAGGACGCACAACAGGTCTGCACTGAAACTCAGGAAACAGAAAGCGCCTCAGAGTGGGGGATGGAGATTCTTCCTGTCAGTGGAGAACTTAGCAAAATTTCCCCCCAGCAAAGCGGGGTCAGCAGCCCTGGTGGCTTTGACACAGAGGTGGAGCGGGAGGATACTCTCCTGGGGCGGGTTCCCCACATCTGTGCTGCTGGGGGCAGCGGTGACAGCAGCTGTGGTGGCATGGTGGCCTGGCCCACTGGAGCTGAGTTGATTTCATCCACATTGTCAGGACAGAGGCAACACAAGCCACAAACTGCCGTGACAGGGACAAGAGGACAAGGAGACCTGAGGCTGAGACAATGCAGGAGAAGAACAGCATCAAATGGAGGCTGTAACCAGGCTGCCCCACTTGAACCTTGCATCTGCCATTTGCTAGCTCCTTGAAACCTTGGGTAAATTACTGCTGTGTATGTGTCTGCTTTCTCTTCAGTCCACCGTAATACCAGCTTGTGAGAATGTCTGTAAGATAAAATGAGTTCTAAGGAAAAGTGACAGACAGTCATCAACACCTAGCAGCTAGCTTATTTCATCATCGATATGACGCCTCACACCAGTGCAGCCCAACACTGCTACCACTCGGATTAATTGCATGAATCCAAAATGCAATACAGATGAGAAGGAAGCTGAAGAGAACTGTATAGCCTCTGCCGCACCCATTATATAGTTACTACATACTGATAATACGCTGGACACTATTCTGGGTGATTTAGAGCTCAGGACTGTCACCTAAGAACATTTCAGAATTGCCGTTTACTATGAGAGATGGTGTGGACGCATAGAGACAGATTTTCCTCTCTACATATTTTTTTCTTTTCTTTTTTAAACATTGTTACCTTCCTTTTTTTTTTTGGTCATCCTTCTCAGACAGGTCTCACTATGCAGTTCAGGCTGGTCTTGAACTCACAAAGATCCTCCTGCCTCAGACTCCGGAGTGCTGAGATTACAGGCGTGTGCCACCACGCCCGGCTACCTTCCCTTTTTTCTTTGCTTTTAAACGCCACAGAAAGGAAGTCTATGTTAGTTATGTCACTGTTACCTAAAAGCACGCAAAGCCTATCCGGTTGAGAACCAAGCGGCGCGCCATTCCAATAAATTAACCGCAAACAGTGCTAATTTACTGGGACAGGAGGGCGGGGACTCCGGTGCCAAGGCGCTGGTCGCAGGTCCGTGAATACCGCGGGTCACCGACTCTCGCGGGAACCCGGGAGTCCCGGCCCGCGGACCACGTGTCCCCAAGAGCTGGCGGACTGCCAGTGAGTCCCGCCCTCGGCGCGGAGCCGCCACGTCGGCGGCGTTCACTGTCCAGGCAGGGGCGTGGCCAATGCCGTGCGTGGTGCGTGCCCCGCCTCTGCCCTCGCAGAGCCCGGATGAAGAGTAACGCCATTACCGCCGGAGCCGCCGAGAGCACTCGCGGACGCGGACTGGGGCTGGACACTGGAGCGGCCGCGCCATGAGGCTCCTCTCCCGCTTGCTTCTGCTTCTCCTGCTGGTGTTCCCCGCCACCGTCTTGCTCCGCGGAGGCCCGGGAGGTGAGGCGAAGGGAGAAGGCCGTGGAGGGAGCCGGCAAGGGGACACCGGCTACCGCGGGTTGGAAGTCGGAGGCAGCTCGGGCTTCGGCGCTGTGGCCGCCTCGCCGGCCGCGCTCAGCTCCTCCCAACCCCGCCGCGGCCTCTGCTCCTTCCACGCGTGCCCCGGGGTGCCCAGGCGACCGCGGTCCCCGGCCGGAGCGGAGCGAGGGCGGCGGGGTGGGCTGCGCCCCGAGCGCTCCCGCCCCGCGCTGGCTGACGTGTCTTTAGCGTCCACGCCGGAGCGCGCCTTCATTCATTGCCGAGACTCTGACTTTCTGCGCGTCTGTACCGTTACAGCGTCTTTTTCCTGGTCATTTGTCTCGCCTATCAGCAGCTGACCACTGTGTGTTTCCCCGAGGCTTGATTTCCAACAGACTTCTCGTGTGCTTCCTAATTGTCAGCCTCCACTCCCAGGCGGACCGAAGGGTCCCTGTGGGGCAGTTCTCCTCTTATTTCTGCTCTCTTTCTCTCTTGTGCCCATTTTGTGTTGGTTGAAAGCATCCTGTGTGCTGGAAAAAGTCTACTTAGGGTTCCCCCCCCTTTTTTTTTGATAGCACATTTATTCATTCCCACTTGGGATAAAGGTAATTTAGATGACAAAGTATAAAAAACGTGGACGCTTGACTTTCCTTGGTATTATCAAGAACTTCGATTTTCTGATTTGTAAAGTGAAGAATTAATTTTAAGTGATCACTAAGATTTCTTTCCGTTTTACAAGCTTAAGCAGTCTGTGTGGCGTAATGAATGATAATGATCGGTGTTCCCAGGAGGTGTTTTGCCAAGAAAAGTGAAGCGATTGGCTGTTGTTTAGTGGCAAGCATAACTGCAAAGGACTATGTCAAAGATCTTTAAAAACTGGGTTTTGAAAATGACGCACTATTTTAGACCTTGTTAGCTGGTAAAAACTCAAAGACATGAAAAAGGCTGAAAATATGTGGTCCTTAACATATACCGCTTTGCCTGGGCATTGCACATGTGTCCCGTATTTTTTTTTCCCCTACTGAATTGCCACATCATCGTTTCGTTCTGAGGAGTGGTGAAAGAGTTGCTGGAACCCTGAATTGCATCTGAAGGTCTCACCTAAAATATATAATTTTTAGAGTACTTTTTTTTTTTTTTTTACAAAAGCGTGATTTATAATTTCTTGTCATTACAGTTATATGTCACTTTATGATATTAAAAAAGTGTCCTAAAATATGTTTGAAGCCATTAGTAGAATAGGTTCTTCTTTGCTGTCAGCCTTGAAGTTACCAGTATTTTTTTTTTTAATAACTAAACAGAGTGTGTTTTCTGCAGATAATAGTTTTTATCAGGATTTTGATACAGATATTTGTCCCTTGGAATTACATGCTACCAAATTGTAACTGTTTCACTTAGTTCAGTTCTGATAACAGTTTCTAGCCTAGATACTGAGTTGCTATTTTTTTTTTAGACCTGAGGGTTTTCATCAGGTTTACATTTAGGATTTTCTTATCTTTGCAAAACATTATTTTTCTTACTTTGCTTAACCAAATTTGTTTGGATTTCTCTATTTGGGTTTTAGAGTATCTTTAGTTTCTGCAGTTCATTTTTCCAGCAGTTGGATACTTTAAAAAAAATTACACCACCTTTCCCATTAAAATTAACATGGCTTTGTGTTGTGTTTGCTTTGTTTTTGTTTTTGTTTTTAGGCAGGGTCTCACTGTCTAGTCTGGGCTGGTCTTGAGCTCATTATGTAGCCCAGGCTGGCCTCGAATTTAGGTCAGTCCTGTTTCAGCCTCCCAAGGGGCATTACAAGCATGCACCACCACACCTGGCAGTATTCTTAGATGTACTGCAATTTGGCATCATTCAGTGTACTCCATGGGGAGCATTTTCTTACTCTGTTTGATATTTTTGAAATTGCTGTTCGAAGTAAAGTTCACTTATTTTATATTTTATGATTTAGGTTCATTAGCTGTGGCTCAAGATCATACAGAGGATGAAGAAACAGTGGAGGATTCAATAATTGAAGATGAAGATGAGGAGGCTGAGGTAGAAGAAGATGAACCTACAGATTTGGTTAGTGTTCTACACATTTGCTGCATCTAGAATGTGTGTAATACATCTAGAAGTTTTATTCTTTTATGGACAGATTTGACATTAAGTTCTTCTGGAGGTTTGTTTTGATCAAAGTGGATTAAAGTTGGAGAGTATGGAGGGAGCATGAATGTTTTCTGGAGTGGAGAAGTCTTAGTGTGCTTTACAAAGAGCAATTCAAGATCTTGTGGATGTGGGTCACAGATTTGGGGCTGTAGTGCCAGCCCTCTGGCTGCTTGTTTTTTCCGCTTCCTTCCTTGCTTCCTTTCTTGCCTGCTGCCATCCTGAGCAGTCACTGAGTTGGGAGGCTGCTGCCCTGTGCCAGCTCTGTCCTGGGCGCTAGTGTCAACAGATGAGATCTTTGCTCTTTTGGACCTCATGTGGTTGGAACAGTGTACATGTGTCTTGGTGGCAGGGTGAGGAGCAGACAAAAAATAGTAAAATACATCCAGTGAAGAGTAAGGGGGTTGGAGATGATCTCTTAGAAGTCATCCTGCTCTGAATTTTTTACTGTATAATTACAATAAGACAAGAAGAATGTTGGGCTGGAGTTGTGATCATTACAGCATACATCTAGCTGATTTCACTTCCTCTCTGGGGTGACTGATCTATACAGTTTTCTTCCCTTTTTTATGCTGTATTTGAACCAGAACCTTGTGAGATTCTAGATTCTGTCATTTCCCTCAAGATTATTGTTTTGGTGCAGGGTACCAGGAATCAAACTCAGGACCTTGCCTTGCCAGGCAGGCACTGTGCCACTGAGCTGTATCACCAGCCGCTTCCCCCAAGATTAAGCCACAAATTTCCTATTTTCTTGGTATTTCATTGTTAAAAGATTAACTTTGATTGTAGATTTTTTCTCTATTTTTGACTTCATTTGATAACCTGTGCCTTCCACCTAAGCTAATCTTGCGATTTGTTGATGTTCTTGAGTTACTGTTTTGACATATCAGCACATGCTATTTCAGCTGACCCCGCTTCCTCCGATCCAGTAGGAAAGCTTTACTGATTACCTGTGTGTCAGTTCTTTTATGTATACCACACTTTCAGGGATTATGTTAAAGCTTTGCATCTTGAACTCAGTTTGTCAGATGAACAACTTGAGCTAGATCAATATGTTGCTATTTTGTTGTTGGTAATATTTATTCTGAAAGTACAAGTGCCACTTGTGGTTAAGATAGCTTACAGCAGTGGTGGCGAACAGATGGCACACGTGCCCCAGTGGGCTGTTACTGAAAACTGAAAGGTTTGCCATCACTGGCTCAAGAGTGACTGTTAAAAGGGAATTTAGGATTAAAGATGATGTTTAGGACTTCAAATTTTGGGCATGTATGGAAATTTAGTAATGAATTACATTGTTAGAATCATCTTTTGAAATTTCTTGGGCCAGGCGTGGTGGTACACACCTGTAATCCCAGACCTTTGAGACCAATGTGGGAAGATCATCAGGTGGCTGCATAGTGAGTTCGAGGCCAGCTTGAACTGCATAGTGAGACCCTATCTCAAAATAAATACATAAATACATAAATAACTTGGACTCTCTGGCACTGGAATGTACTTACTGTGGAGGAAAAGGATAGAGAGGGGAACTACTGGGTCAGATATTTTTATGATGCTGGCCAGAACTTTTCCCTACCGTAGTCATTTTCCTGACCGAGAACTCTTAGAGGAAAAAGAGCAACTCTTAATTATCCACTGCCCATCCTGGCCAATTAGTACAAAAGCATAGGTACCTTCTGCTTTGTTGCTTTTCTCAAACCAGAAAATGATTGAAACAGGAAGGCAGGGGAAGTGTCCTTTGTATGTAGGTTGCTAGGAAATTTGAGCTCTCAGCCACAGCTGCTGCATAAGTCGCCTCCAGCACTAAAAAAGCTAGGCTCTCCTGTTCTGTTCCCGAGATTTCTGTATCACCAGCGTGGGCTCAACTGCCAGGGTATCACAGGACTGTGAGACATGGCAGGTCACCCGCCACCGGGCTGCATTCTGGAGTCAAGCAAAGGAAGGGGCTTTCCAAAGACTCGGGATTCCAACTCTTGGTTTTGATATATGTAATTGTTTTATAAAAATTTCAGTGCCAACTTTTTGAGCTCAACTTGTGCTTTCCTGCTCCAAGCTCTAGTAAAACTTCACCCTGTAAAGCTGCTCTTCACTCTTAACTGTTTCCTGCTTTCTTACTTTACCATTGCCAGTTGCTTCTTGGAAGAGTAACCGATACAGTTTTTCTCTAATGCTCACTTCCCTTCCGTTGTCGGGTCCCATGGATATAGTGAAACTGTTCTGGCTAAGGTCCCTAGCAACCTGACTGCCAAGTACCTGGCCCGTTTTCCAGGGCTCTGCTGTTTGTGCCTCTTTGGCATTTGCTGACCGTCCTTCCTGAGTCCCTTTAGATCGGCTTCTGTGGCACCCATCTTTCTTCCTGTTTCTACCCCTGCGGCGGCGGCTGCGTGTGTGGGGGTGGGTGGGGTGGGGGTGGGTGTGGGTGTGTGGTTCTGGGGATCAAACCCAGGGCTGCTGTACCACTGCGCTACATCCTCAGCCCTTTTTTCGAGAGAGTGTCTCGCTGAGTTGCACAGGCAGAGCTCAAACTTGGAATACTTCTGCCTTCACCTCCCTTGCACACTATCATCTACATTATATGGCTGATTTTCACAGAGAAACTTGCCTGTTAATCGGAATGGAGGTTGTTGCCGGCTGCTATCACAGTGCTTGGGAGTAACACGGGAAATTATGGCTGCTGCCCAGAGCCAGCCTGCTCCTTGTCATCTTTTGTCAGCGGCTTCCAGGCTAGTTGCAGAGTAGTGGGACCTTCCGGTGTGCAAAGCTCAATCTACTATTGAGCTCTTTACAGGAAGGAAGTTTACCAACCGCTGTCTCCAGACCTTGCAGTTCAGAGTGTGCTCAGAACTGTAGCAGTGTTGAACTTCCCCAGTGCTTGTTTGAAATACAGAATTTCAGGCTTCACCCTGACCTGAATCAGATGTGCCAGATGGCCTGGGATTAGTATGCACATCAAAGGAAGTCCACACTGTCCTGGAAGTTTGATTTAAGTGAGGGGATGCAGTGCAGTTCATACCGCTAATTGCAAAGCTGTGAAGAAGCAGTACTTGGTTCCAAATCTAGGAAATCTCTACCAATTCATGTGGTGATGGCTTTTCCTCTGCTAGTAATCTCTCTTTAATTTTGTGTTCCATAGGCAGAAGATAAAGAGGAAGAAGATGTATCTGGCGAACCTGAAGCTTCACCAAGTGCAGATACAACTATCCTGTTCGTAAAAGGAGAAGGTGATGCAGAGTTACTAGTTTTGATTCAGATAGAGGAGTTTCTAAACGTCACGCTTGTTTTTTGGGGAGAAGCCTTGGTAATGTTTAAGATCTTTACCTTTCACATGACAAGTATTACGCAAATCAGTATTTTGGGGACTTACACATGTGAACACTGGTGTCTGTGTAGTATTACTGTCTTTAAGGGGAAAAATAAATGCTATCTGGTTCAACCAGAAATTAAACATCCTTTTCGAAGATACTGTTAAACTCCTTAAAAACTATTTCAGCAGAGTAATTTCATTGTATTTTAAGTGTTTAAATATTAGTGAAATATTAACTCTTTAATTATATTTTGCTTGGAACCTAGGTTTCATTAAAAGAAAGTACAGGTTGACTGTCTGTGACCTGAAATGCTTGAGCTTGGAAGTATTTTAGATGTTAATTTTTTAAACATTTAGAATATTTGCATATACATAATGGGCTAGCTTGGGGATGGGACCCAAGTCTAAACAGATACTCATTTGTTCCATGTACACCTTGTCTTCATAACTGGAAGGTAATTTTACACAGTATGCTCAGGGCACCTGCGTTTTGACTGCGTCCCATCACTTGAGGTCACATGTGGAGTTTGCTGCTTGCACCGTCAAGCCAGGGCTAGAAAGGTTGAGATTTTGGAGTGTTTCTGATTTTCAGGCTAGGGACGTTCAGCCCGTGAGTGTAATGGCTAACGCTTAGGGAGGCCTGTGTGGCAGTTCCCCTTCTCAGTACTTTACGTGTATTGTTTATGAGATTTACCATTTCATTGTGCCTTTCAAAAATAAAACCCAGGTTCAGTCCCCAGTCCCAAAGAAAAACAAAAACGAAAATGAAAAAAAAAAAAAAAAAACGTAGAGCTGTTACCTGTGCAGATAAATGAGATGGTAGGAAAGATGTCAGGAAGGTGATCCTCTCCGTTTGTCTGCACAGGTAACGTGCAGTCTATTTAAAATGAAAACCAGCATTCTCTCTCCGTTTACCTGCATGGGTAACATTATTACCTGTGTGTGATACTCGTCTCCACAATATGGATGCAGCTCTTTCTTAGACCACATAGTCTGGATGCAGATGCCCACTTGGCCCCTCAGGTGTAGCGCTGGAGGATGCAGCAGCTCTGACCCGCGCCAGCGGGCAATCAGTGCACAGCCGGGGGGCTCTGAAGCCAGGTCCACCGCGGCCGCAGCAGAGCACACACAAACCCACTGGCAGCGTCTGCATTTCATTTCGTACTGTGAGTGCATTCTGATTTTCTTGTATCTGTTTTGTTTCAGATTTTCCAGCAAATAATATTGTGAAGTTCCTGGTAGGCTTTACAAACAAGGGTACAGAAGATTTTATCGTCGAGTCCCTAGATGCCTCGTTCCGCTATCCTCAGGACTACCAGTTCTACATCCAGAATTTCACGGCTCTTCCTCTGAACACAATCGTGCCGCCCCAGAGACAGGCCACTTTTGAGTACTCCTTCATCCCCGCGGAGCCCATGGGTGGACGACCCTTTGGGCTGGTCATCAATTTGAACTACAAGGATTTGAATGTAAGATGCTCTAAACCGTCTTTTTGTTTTGTTTTTTTAATTTAGAGGTGATTGGGGACAGTTGTTGTTATTTAATATTTTTCTGTCTATCCAAATGCATGTTTTGTGGTTAAAGTAGATACCAGGGACACACAGCTAATTGCACATCTCGGTCTTCAAGTCTGCCGTCCTGAGGGGGGATGTTGGGAGATAGGAGGGAAGGACAGATACCAGAGCTGGAGCTTACTCAGATGGTCATGTGTATTAAGCGGCTTGTTTTGTGCCTCCTTTTGTTTCTTGTCTTTTGCCCATTGACTGCTTGTAAGATCTTACGTGTATCCAGTGACGGAGTCAGAGAGATCCACTAAAATTCTTGCTGTTGGGAGTTGACCTGTAGCGGCCCGCCATTCAGGCCCTCCACCAGAGGACGTCTGAACCTTTCCTTCTCAGTTTCCCTTTGGAAGCTTATGCGAGCTCCTCATCGCCCAGGTGTTAACACGCTCACCTTATGTCTGAGTTTCTTGTGCTGCACTAAAGTTTTTCCTTTTTCCTGTTTTTTTAATGTTACTTTGTAGAGAGAAGGAAAGGTTTCTCGTTCTTCCTTCCTTCAAGGAACTGTAAAATTAAGCTTTCTCAATTTTACAGTTCAGCAGCTTGAAGAATTAGCTTTTTCATCTCATTGTCAAGTGGAATTACATTTAATCCAGCTGGTGTCCGTGCAGTGTCAGTTCCGGTTTGAGCGTTTTTCCCTGGGATTGTCAGCAGGAACGCACACCTGAAGTAAAACTCGCACACTTCCTCTTTCAGCGCTGAGTAGTTGTGAGGGTGCTGCCGCCGCCTTCGTGTAGAGCATGAAGCATGGAGAACGACTGTCTTTGCCCCAGGGTTTCTCATATACTTGAAGAATAAAATTTTTTGAATACAGTTGTTTCAGGACTGTAATAGAAAACAGTGTGGCATAGAAAATCACCCACCTGTATCATGAAGGAACTGGTTTCCAGCCCATTGTCAATTGAGAACAAGAATTGGCTTGTGCAGGTTGGACCCCCTAGCTCCCAGTACCGAGGATAAACCCAGGGCCTTGATGCTGAGCGAGCCCCTGCCCTTTTCTGATTTTTAGACAGTCTTGCAAAGTCACTGAGTTTCCCAGGCTGCGCTCAAACTTGTGATGCTTCTGTCTCAGCCTCTCAGAGTGCGGAGACCACAGGCCTGTGCCCCGCACCTGGCTGGTCTCCTCCTCCTAAGGGTCCTGCTGTCCGCTTTGTGCCGCCCTCCCTGCTGTGAAGGATGCAGACCGCAGAAGCTGCAGGTGCTGGCAGCCTGACGGCCTGGGAGCTTGCTTGCTTTCTGCAGGTTTTGCTTCATTTTTACCATTGTCCTGGTTCCTCAACCACCTGCTCTGGCTTCCCAAAGAAAGTGGATGGTGACTTCGGCACGGTCGTTCTATAGGAGAAATTACTCGAGTCGCGGGGCGTCGCCGGCGTTGGGGAGTATAATTATGTCTAATTGTTGGGTCTTGCTGACCTGAGTTCTGAGAAAGCTGTATTAAATCTGCTGAGTAACAGTTTTAAGAAATCTTGTAAGCATTTATTCTTTCAGTGCTTTTCAGATTTTTGCAGGGATTTTTAGAAATTAAATTGAGTTTCTTTTTTAAACAGGGCAATGTATTCCAGGATGCTGTCTTCAATCAAACTGTCACCGTCATTGAAAGAGAGGACGGGTTGGATGGAGAAACGTGAGTGAGCGCTTCCTGTGGTCCTGACCTTGTGCAGTCAGCCTGGATGCATGCTCTGAGTCTAAAGTGTGTGTTCTGGGGCCAGGAGGGCGCGGGCTCCAGATTGGTGAACCCTGACTCCATAGACCCAACTTTTTTTTTTTTCAAATCCATTTTTTTTATTTCAAAGAGAAAAAAGAAAAAAAAAAAGAGAAAAAAGATTTTTTTAAACATGTCAAGTGGGGCAACATTGGTACATGCATTGTGCACTGTCATCCCCAAGTCATCCACCCAGAGCACAGGACTTCTGCATTCAACTGTCTAAACAATATCAGCACACATCTTTCTCTTTAGTGACCTCAGAGAAATCAGTAGTATAACTGTCTTTACTTTTTTTTTATAGCTATATATATACACATATACATATTGTTGTTTCAGCGTCTCACACTAGTGAGACAATACAATGTTTGTGCATGTGTGTCTGATTTTTTTCACTTAAGAGTATGGTCTGGAGTTGCATCCATTTAACTATAGAAGTGTCCTGTTTATCCTTTTTTATGGCTGAGTGGTACTCCATTGTATAAAAAGTACTGCATCTTTTTTATCCGTTCCTCAGTTGCTGGGCATTTAGGTTGTTTCCCGGATCTGGCTATTACAAATTGTGCTGCTGTGAACATGGGTGCACATATATCACTGTGGTGTGATGTTTTTAATTCTGGAAGGATATCCAGAAGGGGAAAAGCTGGGTCGAATGGGACCTCCAACTGTAGTTTTTTGAGGACTCTCCACACTTGACACAGTGGTTGCACCAGTCTACATTCCCACCAACAGAGGAGAAGGGTTCCTTTTCCCCACTGTCCTTCCAGCATTTGCTGTTGGTTGGTTCTTGATACTAGCCATTCTTTCAGAGGTGAGGTGGTATCTCAGTTTTGTTTTTTTTTTTTTTTTTTTTTTGCGGCGCCAGGGATCCAACTCACAACCTTGCACTTGCCAGGGCAGGCGCTTAAGCCACTGAGCCGAACTCCCGGCCCTAGATTTTTTGAGGCAGGGTCGCACTATGTAGCTCAGGCCGGTCTTGCGCTCACGTTGTAGTCCAAGCCGACCTTGAACTCACAATGCTCCTCCTACCTCAACCTCCTGAGTGCTGGGATTAAAGGCGTGCACCACCACGCCTGGCTCTCTTAGTGTTGTTTTAATTTGCATTTCTTATATGACCAGTGATGTTGAACATTTTTTCACATATTTATTTGCTGTTCGTATTTCTTCATCTGAGAAGTGTGTAGTCATCTCAGATGCCCATTTTTGGATTGGGTCTTTAAATCTGGGAGGACTTTTTTTTTTTTTTGGAGTTCTTTATGCATTCTCGATAGGAACAGATACGTTGTCTGAGGTGCAGTTGATAAACATTTTCTCCCACACTGGGTTGTCTCTTCACTCTGTAGGTGGTTTCCCTTGCTGTGCAAAAGCTTTTCAATAAGATGAGATCCCAGTTGTTGGTTCTTTGTGATAGTTCCTGTGCAGTCAGGGTTTTGTTCATAAAGTCTTTGCCTGCACCAATGTCTTTAAGAGTTTTAACTACTCTGTCTTCTAGCAGATTTAATGTTTCTGTTTTAATATTAAGATCTTTGATCCATTCCGATTTTAGCTTAGTGCATGGTGAGCGATATGGGCCAATTTTAATCTTTGGCATTTATAGAGTTTGATAAACGGTATTTCCAGCACCATTTATTAAAGAGGCTATCTTTCTTCCAGTGAATGTGTTTGGCACCTTTGTCAAAAATAGAGTAACTTAGCGTTAGACCCAACTTTTGGAGAGAAGATAGTTGAAAACCGACAAAATCTTTCACCACGATGGCAGCTGGCTTTCTGTCATTCTTTCTTTAGACTGGTCTGAGCCTAAGCTGTTTTATGAGCCTCCAAGATTGCTCGTTTTATGTAAGTTCAATTTAATTTGAAAAATGGTGTTCTTTTCAAATAATCATTTACTGTGAACTAAGATAACATTCACTAATGTAATTTTTAAATCCAGTTGTGCATAATAATGTAAAATTTGAGGCAGAAAAGTCTAATGCAGTTATTTTTAACTGGGCTTAGAGTAAAGTTTAAACTGTTAAGTAATTTTACCCTTTGCCTTTCCCCTCCCAAGTTGTCTGGTCAGCTGTGTGATGTGTTGGGATTACAGTGGTAATTAGTCATGGTATTTCTTACGAATTAAAGCCAGTTTGTATTTTTCCTTTTATGCCAGAATCTTTATGTATATGTTCCTTGCTGGTCTTGGGCTTCTGCTTATTGTTGGCCTTCATCAACTCCTGGAATCCAGAAAGGTAATTACTGTGAAGTACTTTATAGCCTGACATAAAATGCTGTCACAGTATTCATGTACAACCTCGTTCTTCATGGCTTCTTGTAGATGTAAAGCTTTTTTGTACCTTTTAAAAATGAAACAACACAGCCTGTTTCCAGATTCCTTCCTGTGTCTTGGGAGCTGTTTCTGTTCCCCAATAAACATTTCTCACTCTTAAATATAATAAAAATAAAACCCAGAGGTGAGACCTTGGACATGTGACTTTAGCTTATTGACTTCCATACATGTGTGCAGTTAGTGTCATTCATTAACTGCATCCTTCAGAGTGACCTTTCTGTCTTTATTGTAAGTCTAAATTATGCTTGAAATTTTTTCCCTCCAATTCAGTAGGATTTCATTTTCTGTTTATTACAGCTTTTCATGGCTGTTACTCTAAGCTTTTATATTTGCTTCAGTAACCTTAGCACGGGGCCAGTAGTCCCCAGCCACCCCGCTTCTACTAGGGACTGAGCCTTGGGAGTGCGGGGCTACATCTCCAGCTCTTTTTTTTTAAGAGAATAAAACCAAACAAAATGGAGTAAAACTAATCAAAACAGAACAGTGAAAATGCTACAGAACATCAAAACAAGATAATAGGAAGTCAACAGTGGCTACCATAATGCCTCATGTTATCTTCAAAGTAGCTGCCCATACCATCAGACATAATAAAATCAAACAGAACGAAACAGAATAAAGCCATTCAGAACAAAACAATGGAAGTGATATAGGACTTCACAATAATAGGAAATCAGCAATGTCTACCTAATAAATCTTGTTATCTTTGAAATAACCCAGCTCATGCTGATCCTGAGCTTACTATGTAGCCAAGGCTGGTCTCAAACTCACAGTGATCCTCCAGCCTCAGCCTCATGAATGCTGGGATTACAGGTGTGCATGCATCTCCTTGTCTGGCTTTATTTTTAATTTTGAGACAGTCTGGCTAGTTTTCCAGGCTCGCCTCAAACGTGTGACCCTGCCCCAGTCTCTGGAGTACTTGGGATTACACACACAGGCCGCTTGGTCAGCTCACAGGGGTAATTTGTAATTAGCAGACTGTCCTTTCGTTGGAAGAAGAAATCATTCATCCGCAGTTGTCCTGCTGGTGGAAGTTGCGGTTTTGTGACTGGGCGGTAAAGGCTCTGCGTGTCTCACCCTGGGCCTCGTGGCTGATGCCCCCGCATCTGTGTCCCCCTCCTCCCCTCCCCATGTCCCTCCCTGCACTCCTGCTTTCCCCACCCGCACACAAAGGCCCTGTCTTCTCCCTCTCTGCTCTGCACCGCATCAAGTGCAATCCTAAATCAAGTGAGCCTGTGCGGCAGCTGGCCCTGCACACTGCATACTAGTCGGAGGTCTTGCTGTAAATTTATGTATGAGGTATGATTGCATCCTCAAGTTTGTTTTCCATTTTAGTTACTCTGTGTATCCAGCATCTCATTTGTGGACTATAATAAGTTTTGTTTTTTTAAGTTTCAGAACGAGGCTAAAGAAAGTGAAATTGTATTTTACCTTGTGGGTAGTTTTGTTGCCTAATACTGTAGGGAGAAAGTTTTAGGTTCTTAAGCTTGTTAGCTTAAATGAGGTTTTATATTTTTATCCGTACTGTTTATTTCTGTCTTAAGATTGTGTATCTGCAACATTTCAGTAATTACCTTGAATATTGTTGACTGGAAATTTATTCTTTGAGGTTTTATTCCCAAATGGAAAGAAAATCATTGTATGGACATTCTTATTTTGTCTACCTCTGATATAGTAATACATGAATCTTTATATCAAGGATAAGCTTTTCAAGTCCTGAAAATAATAATTTGTGAGGATTTATGATTATTCTATAATGATTTTACTCTTCAATGAATAAAATGTTTGAGTTAGTATGATTTAGAACTAGAAAACAACACGACAGTAAAATGCTCCAATTGAGTTTCTTGGTCAATATTTTAAAATTTTAAAACAGTGCAACAGAACTCCTTTAAAGTGTGTTTGTGTTCTCTAGCGCAAGAGACCGATTCAGAAAGTCGAGATGGGAACATCAAGTCAGAACGACGTTGACATGAGTTGGATCCCTCAGGAGACTTTGAATCAAATCAGTAAGTAACCTGACAAACTGGGTGGGAAGTTTGTCTTTTTGATTGAAAATTTAATGTGTTAGATTTAGTAAAAAAATACTTGGGTCAGTACCTTTTAGCATTCACCTTTTCTATTGGATAGGATGTGGTATGATGATTAGTATAGACTTAAGATTTAGTTTGTTTATAGTAATATCTGTACTTTAATTTTAGCAATACTGCACTTTCAAACCTGCGGTTGATTTGCAAATGTGAGAATTCTCTATATTCCTAACCTGTTTTCTGTCTCTTTCTTTCCTGTTGCTTCAGTGCAGAGTAGAAGAGGTGAGGCAATTAATTTTTTTGACGGTGTTTGCTGGAGTTAGTGGGGGCTCTTTCATAGCATGTGAATGCTTTCTAGCAAGTGAAATGAACATTGGGAATAGTTGTCTTGTACTAAATTTTACTGGAAAAACTGTTATTTGGAAGGATAAACCCAACAGTTAACCTAACAAATACATGTTTTATTACATAGGCAGTTTGTTTGAATACTAATTTTTATAAAGGAATGTAGAAATTTTTTCAGTTGTTGGACTTTTATAAATGTTTATTTAAGAAATAAAGCATCATTGTAAAAATTTAAATTGTATAGAAGTGCAAAGCTAGGACTCTGGTCACTTAAATAGTTCCTACTGGAAGAGTAATATAAATACTTAGCTCTTTCTTTTACCAGTACTCAAAAAAGAAAAGGAAAAAAAAAAAAAAAAAACAACTAGTTTAAAAGCCACCCAAAGGGTGACAAAGACATTTTTCTTTTCACTCTTTTTTTTTTTTTTGATTATCACGTGTAATCTTGCATTTTATGGAATTCATGTGTTTCATCCAGCCATATTTTTCTGCTGAACTTGTTACAGCTTTGGCTGTCGGGATTACCTTGGAGATCCTAACCTTTTGATTTTAGAATGCTCTCTTACCTGTTTGCTTCCCAGGATAATCCAAACTTGTTTTGTACCTTCTCTGCCCTAAACCTAGAGCTTATTGTGTGTTTAAAGACTCCTTGAATGACACTAGAAAGTGAAATCTAGACCTTGGGTGCTGGGCATGTTGGCACAGGACACACACCTTCAATCTCAGCAGTCTGGGAGGCAGAGGGAGGAGGATCAGCTGTGAATTCAAGGTCAGCCTGGGTTACAAAGCAAAGACCCTGCCTCCCTCCCGCAAAAAGAAGCAGGCCATGTGGAGTGTCATTAATACTGTGCTCACTGTTTCTAAACCTTTCAGCTAGAAAATACATAAGCTTTCAAAATTACGAAACACTGTTCAGTTGTGTTGTAGTGATAATCCTACATGCTTGTGTTTGTGGCTCCCTCGCTTTCTGGAACCCCGTCTCCTGAGAGCGGTGGGTCTCAGCTGAGCATTCGTAGAATGAATGAACTGGTGGAGTGCAGGGTGCGGCCCCAGCTCTGGAGCCTGCTGAGTGGGCCCAGGGTGGGACGCAGAATGGGAGCTGTGAGTTCTCTGCACTAAGATGCTGCTGGCCCAGGCAACTGCAGGAGAGCCCCTGTGGTGGAGATGCTTTTCTTAGAGTGTGGCAAAGGAGCGGGGTGCAGATGACTAGCGGGGGCAGAATGAGGGGACCCAGGAGAGCGTTTGCACCCAAGCCTCGGGAGAGTGCACGGAAACAGGAGGGGCCCAGGCTGTCCTCCGCCCTGTCCTTGTAGTGTGAGCCCAGTGCTAGGCAGGTTTCTCCTGATAGTTTGCATTTCAG
This sequence comes from Dasyprocta punctata, assembly GCA_004363535.1. Lineage (NCBI taxonomy): Eukaryota > Metazoa > Chordata > Mammalia > Rodentia > Dasyproctidae > Dasyprocta > Dasyprocta punctata. The sequence goes on from RJWM01030225.1 coordinate 18,146, forward strand.
GTTAGGCTGCGTCACCCTCACCCAAGTCTTCTAAGCATAAAGTGACAGATGAGTTGATAGAAAAGTGTAGGAGCTTCGTTTAATAAAAGTGTTTCAAATGTGTACATAGGGAAACCTTAACCGGAAACAGTAAGAATGTAGCTTCGGGTTTCTTACTAAGGGGTCACTTAGAATCCTTGTGGTTTCAGTGTCACTAGTTTTGAAGACACTGATCTGAAGATTGCTGTGCCATGCCCACTGGGTGACAGGAAATTACACTGAGGAAGGGCGGGGCACCTGACAGTCTGCTCTCGTCTCCTTTTAAAAAGAGAAAAGAATTGCAGTAAGTTACAATTTTACTGCAGTTAACTTGGTGGGGATTTAAAAAACATCTTTTAAATGTGAGATGTAGGCATTTTCAAGCCTGCCTCATTCAATATCATTGGGGAATGACATGAATTTTACAGTTTTTGCAGTTTTACAGAGTTTTTTGGTATAGTTTTAAGCTTCACTCTTGAAAGTTAAAATATTTTGATCTTTGTTGGAGTTTAAAAATATTTAGGTGTCTTTTGAAGGAGCAGTAAGTGAGATGTTTTTTATAGTTTTAAATGCACACTTCAGTGATTGCTGTCGGTTTAAATAGAATGCTTCCTCCTGTGGCGTTAAGCTCTTGGGACTATATTCTCCGAAGCAGAGTGACCCGGAGTGCCTGCTTCTCACCTGTCTGCCGGCCTTGCTCCCGTGCTGGGGCCGGTGTGAGGGGCTTCTCGGGCCATTGTCATGCCGTCCCGTAATCAGAACTGACGCAGGTGCTGGAGTTAGTGGGAGTGCACAGTCGCCACCTCACATCCGTGTGTTGACAGTAATCGCGCACGCGGACGGTAGGCAGAGTGGGAGGGTTATATTCAGGTGACACTTATTTTATTTTGCAAATTGGTGAACTGTGTGAGGGCAGTAGTTCTGAGCTTTTTGAAATGTCTGATAAAAGCGGTAGTCTTTCTTCATTAAGCAAATGCATCTATGCTTAAAATTCAGTTTCAGGCAAGAGTGGAGCTCCCCAGGCTGTCCACTGCTAACCTGTTCAACAAGGGCAGTTTCTGTGTGCGTTGTAGAGTCAGTCTTCATATTTCAGGCCTAAGCACTCAAACAGCTTGAAGAGAATTTTCAGTCTTTAGATGTTAATCCTCCCCACCCCAGGGATTAAATGCATGGCCTTCCTTGAACGTGCTAGGAAAGCATTCCTCCACTGAGCTACATCCTCACCGTTTTGCAGGTTTTGTTTTTTTTTTTTTTAAGACAATGTAAGTTTCCCAGGCTGTCCTTGAACTTGTGTTCCTCTTGCCTCAACCTCCCAAGTAGCTGGGATTGTAGGCTTGCGCTGTCATCCCCAGCAGTCCTTCGATATTCTTGATAAACATTTACTATAAAATTGTAAAATACGGGGAAAAGTTTTGAAAGATAAGAGTATTGTCTGTATCCTGGAGAAACTGCATCTTTCTTTCCTTATTGCTGGGACAAAATACCTGACACCCACAGTTCAAGGAGGGGAGGCTTATTTTGGGTCACATTTCAGTTCATAGTCAGCTGGCTCCACGGCAGGACTGCGTGGCGGCAGGGGCTGGCAGACAGGGAGTGGAGAGAAGAGAACGTTGGGGAGCCAGGAAAACCCTTCCAGGCCGTGCTGGTCCCCTGCCTCCTGCCCAGACCCCCCAAACAGCCCGACCAGCCCGCCCCCGAGCCCAGCCTTGCCAGAGCCCTGCCTGTGGTCACATGAGGCTTTTGGGGGCGCCTGCATTTAAACCAGAGCAGTGATCTAGTAATTTTGATAGAGGATCTTTTAGGTAGATTTTTTTTTTCTCTTCTCTAAAATGTTTATAAATAAACCCCATCCTTAGGTGAATGTGTCTTTTTCCAGCCTTTCACTTTTTTTAACTGGACAAATGATTGAGGAGGGGGTAGGACGGATCTCACCACATTGCCCAGGCTTATGATGAGCTTCCGTAAACGATGCTCCTGCCTCAGCCTCCTGAAGAGCTGGGACTACAGTCGCATTCCACTGTGCCCATGAATACATGTTTGTGATTTTTATTTATAATGTATTTCGTGGTGAGCTGCTCTTAGACCTGGTGGGTAAAGTTCTTGTAGAAAATAAGAAAAAATAATAATGGTCAGAGAGAAGGTCTGTCCAACCTTTTTGTTTTCCTGTCAGTAAATAGATATAAATAGCAGAAGCACAGCACTCATTTGTTTTCTGTTAATAAACCCTGTGGGAATCTAGTGTAGGAGGTGAGGGGCAGGTTTGAGAAGACGATGCTTGTATGCAGGGGGTAGGTTTCGCGTTTCTTTCCTTTTAGTCAGTTGCTTGTTCCAGGTGGATTTACTGATGCAGACTGCATGATCTGCTTGTTACTAATATACGTGAGTGTGTTTGGGCTGCAGGTGTTGTAGCTTTAAACTGTTCTTAGCTGCTTCCTTATGCACATGCAGATGTATTAAGTTGTAGAATTAAAGGTTTTCTGTGGTGTCTGCAACAGTACATTAACCAAGGTCAGATGTTTTTCCAACCGTAGGTGCATAAGTTTCCTTTTAACTGGCATTTCCGTGAGGGGCTGCCTTACAGGTTGTCTGTAAAACTGAGCTGGAGGAGAGGCCCCGTTACTGGATGTATGTGTTTATGTGTGTGCGCGCGCGTGCGTGCGTGCGTGCGTGCGTGCGTGCGTCTGTCTCTTTCCGTTCTAGTGCTAAGGATGAGGAAGTGACTTTTGAGTCCAGTAACAGGTGGGAGCTCAAAGTGTCCTTTTCTCTTCCAGACAAAGCGTCTCCCAGAAGGGCGCCCCGCAAGCGGGCGCAGAAGCGGTCGGTGGGATCTGACGAGTAAACGTCCCGGCTGAGTCTGCGCTTGCCCTGCCCGCTGTCTCGGCCTGGTGGGGATTAGAGCAGAGACACGCGTCACCGTAGGGGCACCTGCTCCTTAAGTGTGGACTGAGCAATCCGAGTGTGGTGATGACATTGCTGAAAATGCACTGCATTCATTTTTCTAAAGTAACGGATTTGGTTTTTTTTTAAACCATTAGAATCTATGTGTGTGCGTGTGTGTGCGTGAGCAGGCAGTTGTGCCAGAATCACTGTTGAACTACCTGAATCATGCCTTTAGAGTACTACATGCAAGTCGTTGTCTCCTCTGCCTGCCGGTTCTGATTTTTGCCCCTCTACTGAGTGAATATTTACCCTCAATGTGATTATAGGTGCCCTGCCTTGAGCTTCTTAAGGGAATAATTCATTTCTTCCTTGGAATTGCTCAGATCCCAATGGATGGCACAAATTAGTGTTTTTCATCGCTTTCTTTCAGCTAGTATTCTAAAGGCATAGGCGGGAGTGGCTGCCTTTGTAGCAATAGAACTGTTTTGGTATTTTTGCTGCTGTTTACTCTAATGCGCACCTTCAAAAAAATCTCCCAAATGAACTAAAGGGATTTGGGGAGATCGCTAGCAACAAAATTGTAAAACATGAAAATTCTGCTGACCTTGATATATAAATCCCAAGCCTACCCCCTTTTATCTAGCTAAAAAAAAAAAAAAAAAAGGTACATTTGTGTGAACTGAGTTGTGTTGTCCATTGTTTTGGCCCAGGGAGAGCTCTGGAACCAGCTGGGCCCTGCTCGGGGTGCAGGTTTTGTTTGAAGAGAATTTGGTTGTCCTTCATTGGAGCATCAAAAGGTACCTTGGTCCATGACAGAGTGGATCACATTTTAGGGACAGAGTTAAGATTTCAGCCAATGGTAATCTGCAGAAACAGAAATTGAACATTTTAAATGTTAAATAGTTCTTATCTAATCTTTTGTGTTTTGATGGTTAACATACCTTTTTCTGGTTAAGGTAGAAATTCTAAAAAATGAAGCTCTTAAAGACCTTGGGACCAAAATTATAAATTGTATCTTGTTAAACCCTTTAGAGGGTTACTCTTGCCTAGGTAGCGAATCACGTTTGGCATCGTTGTCAGACTGGGTAAAAGGTAAAGTGAGTTTTGTATGAATAAGAGGCTTTCCCCTCTGTCTTGAAGCCATACTTATATTTTGTAAGAAAATGGTAAGTGACATTTCAGTGACCCTTCTCTTCTCCTTCGGTACAATCTGCTCCCCTACGCACATCCACACATACAGAAAAGGAAAACGGCAACAAAACAAAATACACAAACAGAAATTCCCAATCGTGTGCGTTTTGAAGTGTATGAGCCAGAACCAGCGGCCGTGGAAGTTTGTTCTGTAATCGTGAGTCACTTTACAAGGAGGGCCGAGGTGTCCGGTCCCTGCACCGGCGTCGCCGCGCTGTAAGCTCTCTGCGTTTTAATTGGGGTGTGTGATTAGTCGATTTTGAACTTTGTGAGGTCTAAGTACCCGCATGGCTTTTGGCTTACTGTAATATAGGGGACCCTTCTCGTTTTAAGGAACATATTTGTGACTTTGTAAATTTGTGAAACTCCTGGAACACCATGCAGTCGGTGGATGGACCGCACTTCAGGGGGCCTCTCAGGGTCCCTGCGGTACCCAGTGGGGTGTAGGCCTTTGCCTCACACAGCAGCGCTTCCGGCTCTGAGGTGAAGTTAGCGTTTGGAAAGACGCTGTCGTCTTTGTCATGTTGCTTTCTTAGGACAGATTGGCAGCAGCGGGCACTCGCAGTATCGCAGATGCCAGGGCCTGCCACAGCGTCAGCAGGCATTTAGCAGAAGCTAACTCCATAATGAATGGAATTCAATTCCACACATGGTTTGTTCAAGCACACTTAATAAGTAGCCTATTTTTAAATGTCTTCTTACAGTGTAAATACTGGGGTAAGCTTTCCTTTGTTGTAGCGTGTTCATTTGCAGCACCAGCCATGGTTTAGAATTCACCCTCGGAGCAGCGCAGCTTCAGGATCGGAGGCGAGCGGGTGGCTCCCGATACCCGGCTGCCGGCGGCGTCCTCGGGGACGCCTGCTCCTGCTGTGCGGCTCCGTCCTGCTCCCGTGTGTCCCAGAGCGCCGCCCGAGGCCTGGGGATGGGGCTACAGCGAGCCCGGGGGCAAAGGAACAGCGCCGGGAGGCCAGTGCGGGTTTAATCCTCGGTAGCTTCAGGAAAGACAGCTTTGGAGGACAGGAAAGCCATCTGTAGGCCTTGAGGGGTTATTGAAAGCTCCTGCTTTGAATGTGTATTCGTAGCCCATCAGCCCAGAATTGTATCTTTGGCTCGGTTGGGGAGAAATAAATGGCAGTAATGTAACATCAGAACCTTCATGTCATGACTCGGTTCTTTTGGTGTTTTTTTTTTTTTTTTTTTTTTTTTTTTTTTTTTTTTTTTTTTTTTTTTTTTTTTTTTGAGGCATGGTCTCGCCGTGTAGTTCAGGCTGGCTTTGCATTCACTAGGTACCTCAGGCTGGCCTTGAACTCGCAGCAGTCCTCCTGCCTCTGCCTCCCGAGCACTGGGTTCCCAGGCGTGCGCCACCACACCCAGCATTGACGCGGTTGCTTTCGAGGTGCTGTGGATGAATGGAACACT
>RJWM01030226.1:0-23622 GCA_004363535.1 Dasyprocta punctata
ATATTGTTGGATTTTGTTTCTTAACCCACTCTGCTAGTCTGTTTCTTTTTATTGGTGAGTTGAGACCATTTACATTGACTGATATAATTGATATGTACTGGCTCATCCCTGTCATGATATCTTTCTGTTGCTGGTTTTCTACATTTTCTGTTTAATTACTTGCCCTGCTTAGCGGTTTCCTTTTGTTGTTGTTCTTAAGTTTGTGGCTCTCTTTGTCTCTTTCTAGAGTGTCTTTCAGTACTCTTTGTAGTGTTGGTTTGGTGGCCATAAATGTCTTCAGTTGTTCTTTGTCATGAAAGTATCTTATTTCTCCATCAATTTTTAAGGATAGTTTTGCAGGGTACATCAATCTGGGTTAAAAGTTGTTTTCTTTCAGGATTTGAAATACTTCACTCCAAGCTCTTCTTAACTTAAAGGTTTGTGTTGAGAAGTCTGCTGTGATTCTGATAGACTTTCCTTCATAGGTGATCTGTTTCTTTTCTCTGACAGCTTTTAGTATTTTGTTCTTGTGCTGTATATCTGATACCCTTATTATTATATGTCTGGGTGAGGATTTATTTTAGTTGTGGTTAATTTGGGTTCTGTATGCCTCAGTTACCTGTATTTCAGATTCTCTTCCCATGTTCGGAAGGTTTTCTGCTATAATTTCTGTGAATAGTCTTCACAGGTCATTAGTATTGACCCCTGCTTTTTCATTTATGCCTATTAATCTTATGTTATTTCTCTTGGCATCGTCTTGCAGCTGTTGAATTGTTGTTTCTTGGTTCCTTACTATTTTTAGGAGATCTTTTCTTTCATGGCCATGATCTCCCATGCTGTCTTCAAGATCTGAGATTCTGTCTTCAACTTCTTTTAAACGGTTTTTCAAACTTTCCATGGAGTTTTTCATTTCCTGCATTTCCCTTTGCATCTGTTTCATGCATTCTGTTTGTGTCTTACATTGTTCATTCAAGGTTTCGATCATTTTCTTAAGTTCTTCTTTTTTTATCTTGCTCTTCTTTAGATACACACATTTCTTTAATAATGATTCTCATTTCATTTTTTAGCTGAGAGAATATTTCTGATTTGAATTTCTCTATAGCTTCATCAAGCTGTTTCTTTATTGCATTTTCTATCATTTCAGAAAGTCTATTTGTGTGACTCCCACCATCTTCCATTTCAGTGTCTCTTGGGTTTGTTCTTTGTGGGCTGGGGGACTGATACTGCCTCTTTGTCTTTAGTTTAGTCATTTTCTTCTGGAATCTATGTAGCTCTGTGTCCTGTGAGGCTGGCTGGATGTTCCCCTGAGGTTCATGCTGATTTTTGGGTCGTGCTGAATCGTGGGAACTGGTGGGCTGGCTTCTGCATGCACCAAGGGAGGGCGGCTTCCTGGGGCATGCAGGTGGAGACTCCACCTTAACTGGGTGGAGGCCCAGGTCTCCCCATCCCAGGGAGCTCGGCCGGGTACCCCGAGTTACGCTGACCCGACCCTTGTTCTTTCTGCAAGTTCAGCCCAACAGCTATGCCTGTGGTGCAAGTCTGGTCATGTCCCAGGCCTACAGTGCTGGGAGCAACCCTGCTGGTTGGGGTGGGTCTGCATGCTAGCTGTGGGATGGTGCACACACAAGCTGCTCCCAGCTGGAGAATGGAGCTGGCGTGTGCTCTGCACTCTGTTGGGGGAGGCCCAAGCTCTCCAGGTCCCTGCAGCTATGTTGGTCAGTCCCCGGTGAGCAGCTCTGGGGTCCTGGGCTGATCTGGCCTGGGCTGCGTACCTCTGTGTCCTGCGAGGCTGGCTAGCGTTCCCCTGAGTTTCACGCTGATTCTTGTGGCATGCAGGATCGCAGGACCCAGTGGGCCGGGTCCCGTGTCAGGACTCTTTCTTTCAGTAGTTAAATATGTCACCTAATCTCTTCTCATCTGCAAGTTGCTATGCAGAAATCTGCTCATAGTATTATGCAGTATCTTTTATGAAGAAAAGTGCTATTTCTTTGCTGTTTAAAAATCTTTTGTCTTTAGGTTTTTGTGATTTGATTACAATGTGTCTTAATGCTAGTCTATTTTGATTCATTTTATTTTGTGACCCTTGGGCATCTTGGATCTGTATTTTCTATTTTCTTCCCTGGAGCTCAGAAGTTTTCAGTTATTATTTATAAGAACAATTTTTCTATCATTTTCTTCTTCTGAAACTAGAATTATCTTGTATTATTTGTGTGATGGTGTCCTGTATGTTGTATAAAATATCTGAATTGGTTATTCTCCTGCTTACATTATACTCCTAAGATAGGGTTAATTATAGATGACCTATCTTTAAATTAATTTATCTATATTCCAATACATTTAGCCTGCTGTTGAACTCCTCCCTCTATTGAATTTTTTGGTCCAGTTATATTCTTCAGTTTTATATTTTCTGTCACTTTGTGGAAATAGTCTGTTCATGCAAATTTTGCCAAACTCATTAGGCATCCTTATGAAAACTCACATTATCAGCTGTATAGATCAAATACACTGTTTTTTTTTTTAGGTCAGTTTCTACCAATACAAATTCTTCTTTCTTTTGTGACTATTCTCTGTTTTTTTGTATTAGTTTCTGTGCCTTATAATACAACTGCTTTTCTAAATATTGTCAGACTAACCTCATTTATTACACAGATACTAAAAAGCAGCCCAGCCACAGATTTCAAATGTATCTCAAAGTTTCAGATACCCAAAGCATTGTATATTTTCATACTGCATGCTACAAGATTAGAGCATTTCAATTCCTATCACAAAAACTTCAAAATTTTAGAGAAGAAATTTCACTTTGTAAAAGCCATCATGGTTATTGAAAAACAAAAATAGGAAGACAAAACAGCCAGTGTATTAAAGAGTGCAGACAAGTGATCTGAGCACAAGAACCATAGGAAATGTTTTGTATCACCTTAATTAAGGGCAACAATTGAAAACTAAATCTACTTACTAAAACCAAATTATCACACAACACATTACTGCCCACAAAACCTCTTGGGTTTCATTCATAGTCTGTAGCTTTCTTTGGCAGATTTCCACATTCCTTGCACTTCTGACTTTCTGGATCTGCAATACCTCTTGTTATTTATTCCCACAGATTCACCTTTTGCCCTTTCAGTGGCTCCTTGCAAAGATTTCTTTAAATTCTAGGTAGAAGCATCCCTGATGATTCAACTTTTGTCTTTCATGCCAGTGAAACTCATTTTACGTGGATGATGCCAAGGTCTGGCACCCTTCAAGCAATATGCCTTCTATCTGTCTTCTGGAAAACCTTAATATATCTTTCTTCTTATAACTATAAAATGAACTTAGTTTCTACTTATTAATGCTATTCTCTTCAGCCAAGTAACAAATCCCTTGGACCTACCTTTTCATATAGATTCTCTTGAGCCAGGGTTTAAAATTTTCTCGCCCAATTTTTGTCCTCAATTCACCCTACAAATCTGGCTAAACACAGCCAACATATCTCGTGCCATGAGCATAATATGTGGCTACCTTCAAATTTTCTTTACAAGATAAATTATTCTTGACCTCAGTTCCCTACAGTCTCAGGACATGAACAAAATGCAAACAGAATTTTTTTCTGTAATGTGTCACATTTGGTGTTTAGTACAATTGACAATGGAATTCCTATTTACAAATGAAACACATGAGCCTGGTTTTTCTATCCCTATTCCTAAACACTATTCTGGTGTTCTTTAGCTCTGAAGAAACTCACCCATCAAGCTCTATTTATAGCATTCTAGACCTTCACCAGCCTATTTCCCTATACTTTTACAGTCACCTCCTGCATGCTAGTTCAAGCCACATGTTCAAGTATAGTCATAGCAAGGACCCCACTTTCTTGGTACCAAAATCTGTCTTAGTTAATTTCCCCTTGCTGAGCGAAAGTACCCAATATCCACAATTTCAAGGAGAAAAGAGGGCTGGGAGTTTGGCTCAGTAACTTACACGTCTGTCTGGTAGGCGCAAGGTTGTGAGTTTGATCCCCGGAGCCGCAAATAAATAAATAAATAAATAAATAAAATAAAATTTCACATCAAGGAGAAAAGATAATTTCAGCAGTAGGAAATCATAGAATTGGACAAACATTTTAGCAAGAAGAAGAAGAAGAAGAAGAAGAAGAAGAAGAAGAAGAAGAAGAAGAAGAAGAAGAAAAAGAAATCTCTTAATGTTTGTGGAACACAATGAGAACACATTTGACAAACTGAGAAACATTTACTCAAGAAAATCTACTACATTCTAGTTAAAAACCATGAAAATAAGACATAGTTTTCTCCTTTATCTACAGCTGTGACTTCTAAAAAGCATGCGAAAAGCATAAAATAAAGCACTTAAGTCACATTATCACTGATTTTCAGTATCATTAGCACTGAGACACAGAGGTGCTCATTTCAGATGGAACAAAGTTACTATAACAACCTCTTCAAAACTTTAAAGATTTGTATCAATGTCCCAGAAATACATCCACTTAAATAAAATGAACTGATTTATGACAAAAAAGCAAAGCCAATACAATGAAAAAAACTTCATTTCAGCAAATAGAAATACAACATTTGTACTTTCCTGTAAAAAAAGAATCTGAAAACAAAACTTATACTCCACACATAAAAGAATTAAAAAATGAGTCTATTTGCTAAATGTATACATAAAAAAGCGTAAATTACCTTAGAGGATTACATAGGAGAAATTTTTATAATCAGGGGCTGTTTTGTTTACTTTTTTCTCCTTGCAGGCACAAAATACTGGACATCCAAAAGTAAGGAAGAAAAGGTTTATTTAGCTCAGAGTTGTGGAGGTTTCAATCCATAATCAGTTGGTTCCAACACATGATGGTATGGCACAGGGGCAACACATCTAGGCAGCAGAAGGCAGAAAAGACTGTAAGACCAAAATAGGGAAAGAACAAGACTCTTTTTCTCCTTTATATTGTAAAGAGGCTATCAAACCCCTAAAACAGATGTAGCACTCACACCGTCTCCCTGCCCTCCTCTTGCACAGGATGAAGATGTTTACAAAGTAAAGACCCTGACTCCCTGCTGAGTCACTTAGTTAAACTTTTAACCTCCTCAAGTTGACACAATGTATGGACCATTACAATCCACCCATTGTCAACGAGACAACCAGACACATTCCTTTGAAAAGGTTTCCATGCTTATTCTTATCATTTCACAATTTAAACATTAAAACAGAGGTTTAAAAATTCTTAAGAACCAATACTAACTCTAACCATGTTGTAGTACATTGAACCATAACATTTTGTCCCTGGTCTCCAAAGACTCATGTACATTCCTTTATGAAAAAAGCATTTAGCTCATCTGCAGGAGTTGCCAAAGTTCTAATAGTTTTAGCTTTGTTGAAAAGTCCAAGTCCCAAGTTGCCTCTGAGATGTAAGGCAAACTCTTAGCTGCAAGCCCCTGTACAATGAAAACAAAGTTAAACACTTCCAACATACAACGGCACAAGATAAACATTTTCATATTCAAAAATTAAACAGGGGAGTGCAAAGGATTGGGACTGAAGCCAGTCCAAAATCCAGCAAGACATACATTAAGTCCTGTAACTTCATGTACAGCATCTGAAGTGATCTGTGGCAAATTGTGAGTTCCAAAGGGCTTGTGAGGTTCCATGTCTATGGTTCTTCTGGTGGTTATAGCTCCCATGGTTTCTCTCTTAGGCCTGCTTTGCTCCCCCCTTGCAACTTTCCTAGATTTTTTAAACTTGTGTGGTATCTACTGCAGCTTCAAGTTCACATTCACAGCTTCACACACTGCCCTCTCAGGGACACACTGCCTGGCCTCCCAGACCTTCTGAAATCAAGGTGGAAACTTTTTTTTAACAATATAACTGTTTCATTCTGCATATACCTAAAACAACCACCACATGGATGTTGCCAAGATCTGCTGTAAGCTGGAGAAGTAGTCAGGTTTTCTTCCTGCTAGGCTGTGAGGGTCAAGTGCCTGGGTTGAGGGGCACCCTGAATTCAGTTCTGAGTGACAAATTTTCTATGTTGCTGCCATTCTGGAATATGGTGCTCTGTGGCTTTCTCCTCAAAGCAAAGTCTACTGCTTTTACAGTTATAAAGGATGGTGATTTGCTGCTTCTTGTGATGCCCTCAGCAAAGCTTTTCTATTCTCCTGTTTCTTCTCAGCAGTTGAGATCTCCTCAGCTCTATCTTAGTAGTTCACAGTTTTACTACAGCTTCCATTCTGAGCAAGCTCAAATGTTTTAAGTCATGGTGCTGGGATCTTTGCTCTTGATTCTCAATGAAAATCTGGCTTAAAGATTCCAAAAATAGCCATACCACACTCTCACCGTTCCACTGCCTTGAATTTCTTGGCCAAATTAATTAGTCCACCATACTTAATCTTAGCCTCAGGCAGTGTCTCTGGACATGAGCAAAATTCAGAAAAACTTTTTGCCAGGCATAAAATACATCATCTGTACTGTAGCATCCAATCTATTCCTTCTTCCTAGCAGAAACCTCCCAAAACTGGTCTTTACCAGCAGAATTTCTATCAACCTTCTTATCTTGTGAGCTCTGATCAGCATCTCCCATAGAGAACAGCCTAAGGCATTGCAGTACTACTCTTTCAGGCAACATCTCAGAACCTTTCAAAACTCTCACCACAAGCCATTTCCAAGGCTCTTGAACCACATGGTCAAGTATAGTCTCATCAACAACCGCACTTCTCTGGAACCAAAATCTGTTTTGGTTACTCTTCTCTTGTGGCTGGGATAAAATATCTGACACCAAAAATTAAGGAATTAAAGGGTTATTTAGCTCACAGTTTGTGGAGGTTTCAGTCCATAATCAGCTGCCTCCAAAACACAGTGGCATTGCACAAGGACAACAGTTCAAAGAAGCACAAGATAGCAAAGCAGCAAGAGAAAATAGGGGAAATAACCAGCCTGCTGTCCTCTCTTATATTGGAAGGAGGCTACCACTCCCTACTACAGATGTAGCACTCCCACAATCTCCTACTCTGCTTTTGCACAGGATTAGGATGCCTCCAAAGTAAGGACCCTGGCTCCCTGTTGAGTTGCTTTGAAAAACTTCTAAACTCATCAGGTTGACACAATCTGTAAACCATTACAGAGGCATAATGAGGAAGTATATCAAAACTTTTTATAATTTCCACATTTCCAATTTACCTAAAGTTACTTTGAAAGAATGGCATTTCAGTACAACAGAAAATGATAAAATATGTGTAACATAATTGTAAACTAAAAGAAAACCAGTGACTATTCTACTATCAGACAAAATATGTTTCAACACAAAAATATTTCAAGAGATATAAAAATCATTTCATACTGATACAGAAGGTAATAAATTAGGTGTAAAAGTTATAATTACTTATATTCTGAATAACAATTTAAAATATTTGAAATGAAAATTGATAGAAAAACAAGATGCCAAAAAGAAAGCCATAATCACAGATTTCAATACCCTCTGAATAATTAATAGAAAATTTACCAAGCAACACAATAATGTGTGTTATAAAATAAGACTCAATGAATTTAAAATGCTCATCACTTAGATTTTTAAACAAATGTACACATGCACTTAACAAATTTTTTAACAGCCCAAAACAGGAAATAATTTAAATTTTCTCAGCAGATGCATGAATAATTAAACTATGATACACAAATGCAGTAGAATGCTACTCAGTAATAAAAAAGGAAGTGTTGTTGATACAAACAGCAACAGAATAAGTACCAAAATAAATACGTTGAGAGAAAAAAATCAAAGGCCAGAGTAAAAAAACCATTAAACTACTTGATTCCGTTCATATAAACTGCACAAAATGTCGATTCATTAATAATAGTAGAATCTTCTCAAAAGACTTAAAAAGTCATATTATGCATATCCATGTTTATAGCAGTAAAATTCATAAGAACTAAAACTTAGGAATAGTTTATAAGCCCATCAACAGATGAATGGATAAAGAAAATTTGGTAATTACATTCAAAGGCGTACCACTCCGATGTAGAGAAGGATAAATGACATATTTGTAGGCGAATGCATCTTAAGACCATAATGTTAAGTGAAATAAATCAGATGCACACTGCTGAATATCACATGGTTTCATTTATATGAAAAAATTAACATATAAATAAAATATGAAATAAAAGACAGAGGACCAGAGATATAGCTCAGAGGCACAATGCCTGCTTGTCAGGCATGAGGTCGTGAGTTCCATACCAGTTACCAAATAAAAGAAAGAAAGTAAGAAAGAGAGAAAGAAAGAAAGCAATGAAAGGCAGATAATGGGGGAAAAAGAAACAAAAATAGTTATTACAGTGTATGTTTCTAATGCTGCTTTCTAATGTTTCTCCTGTGTGCTGTGAGATCTCACTTTGCAGGACTTATGCTTTTTGAATATGTTAACTTATTAATTATTGCTACATTTTAAATAGAAAGATAGATTAATGGCTGCATGGAAGAGGAAGATGTGGGGGGATGGGGAAAAGTAGGGACTAAGAGACAAGAGGATAGTGGTGACTGTGGTACATGCTCTCTAGTTTTCCTATGGTGATTTTTTTATGGTTATATGTACAGTATATGTCAAAACTTACCAAATTGTGCACTTCAGATACACACAGCTTATTATATGACAATAGTACCCAAGCAAGGTTTTCTAAGAAATCAGAGGTCAAAATAAATGTATTTTAAACTAACATAAATGTCCTACTTTGATAAAAACATTTAAGTATCTTAATGGTTTGACATCCAGTGCGTAGTTGTCAGGTTGTTAGGTAGCAATAGACAGTGGCAAACAAGTCAACTGACCAAGAGCACCTACCTATTTTTACAATGTAGAAGTGCCTCAAGCTTGCCATCTATATCAGGATGCTTGGTGGGTGGCCTTATGTCACATTGGTGTATTTCTTTTGCCACTGGAATTCAACTTTAATTGAATCTACTTATTGAGATCAAATTACAAATCAAATTTGAAGATGGCATCTTTTTGTAATTTATAAGAATAATTTTTCAACATCAGTAATTTTTAACACTTAGAAGATTTATAAGAGGTTTCCCTTGTTTCCTTGTTTTTCAACACATGCAAAAGTTGATATCACTACTATGAAGCTCTCAATAGACTGTTCAGGTCAAAACAATCCATTATTCTTCTTCTATCCAGAACATACAGAATAAAAAACAGAAAAATTTCACTCAAGGGATCACTACAGGTGATGAATATATCTACATATATCTGGTCGAAGAATAGCACTTCCCCAGATACTGTCTCCATGCAATAGTGGATATCATTTTGAGTACCCATCAGAAGAGCAGACTAAAAGACAATCTGAACTTTGAGAAAGCTTATGTTTAGTAAGTCATCTTGTGTTCTCTGACTCTTTTCGATTATTTAATTTTAATGTATTTATTTGTTTCACATCTACCTATTAACTTTGCGACTAAGAATGGCTGGTTCCACCTCTGACATTTTCATGAACCAATACACAGACTTTCCTTCCTATGCTATTCATATTGGAAAATGTATAATGTTTTAGCAACAATGCACAAACTACAATGTGCTGCTTCAGAGACACCCCAAAGTCTGTGTCAAAACATCACAGTTCTTAGATCAGCATCTTTCAGTTGTCCTTGTGCAAATGATCTGTCCCCTTTAATTGAATAATTTGTTTTTAATATCAGAGAAAGCATCAGATGCTAAGATAACTTTTAGCACAGAGATAGTGAAATGAATTAATCATTGAATTCAGTGTGATATTGTTATAGAACATGGAAGTTTTCCAAATTCTTCACTCCCTATGTGTTTTAGGAAATCTAA
Organism: Dasyprocta punctata; assembly: GCA_004363535.1. Taxonomy (NCBI): domain Eukaryota; kingdom Metazoa; phylum Chordata; class Mammalia; order Rodentia; family Dasyproctidae; genus Dasyprocta; species Dasyprocta punctata. The sequence continues at coordinate 9,786 of RJWM01030226.1, forward strand.
ATTCTCCAAGGATGAGATTTTTCTGTTATAATATAAATTTTGACTTTCTCAAAGACTTTTAAATTTATTAATATCAGAAAGAATCTTTGTGGAAGAATATTGTAGCTAGAGTAGAATAAAAATCTGTTACATTTTGTTTATTTTTAAATACAATGATTATATTTGTGGGGTATAGTAAAATGTTGTATATGTGTAATATGATGATTAAATCAAAGTAATTAATACATCCATCAATTCATTTGCATTTTATTTGTGGTGAGACAATAGAAATTGCACTTTTAGAAAATTTGAAACATCCAGTACATTTTAGTTTATATCATCATAAATTTTTTCATAGATCAAAATACCTAATTCCTCCTGACTAAAAGAAATTGTACTTGGGCACAACAATCTCTTTGTCTCCAGAGACTTTGGTAGACACATGCTACTGTGCATATATGAGTTTAATATTTTTAGATTTCACATTTCAGTAAGATTATACAGTATTTATATTCCTGTCCCTGGCTTATGAACCTTGAAAGCATCTTGTTGTTATATTTTAACTTTTTTAAAGAGACAGTACAATTTGTCTACTTTCCCTGTCTTCTCAATTCTGTCAGACATGGGACTATAATTTGTTGTTTATGGAAATTATCTCTGAGTTAAAAGTAGGAATTGCATGCTTAAAAAGTGTTCTACTGCCTTTTCTAGGACCACTTAAAATATTAAGTTCTTCTAGCTTAAATAAAAGTGAAAAATTAAAGAATTAAATCTTTAGAAAGCAAGAGGTATGTTACATATGTCCTTTGCATTTGTACATTCTATAGGTTTGCTCTGTGTGTGTTAAGTCAATACAGTGAAAATGCAAGAAATAAGTATTTTAAAGAAATTTGATTGTATATTTTTAATGACAAAGTGCTTGCCTAGAGGTGAATATGTTTGCCAAAAATTTAGGAAAATGTACTCCAAGATTTTCCTTAATATTTATTAGTGGTAAATGTACCCAAATAGTTAGATTATTTATTTTTTAACATAAAAAATACTTTTAATGCTAGAAAGAGCTGATATACCCTTATATTTCCCTATTTCCTCTTTTTAATTTTTTACTACATATGTGCAGTACATAATGATGACTTTCATCATAGGGAGTATATGTATGTGACACTGTATTTTTTTGTTCATCTTCACAATGCATCTTCACACTCATTAGATTGATAGTTCTCTTATTTTAGAAATAGAAATAAATTAATATCAAAGTCACAGATTTACCAAGTAATAGACCAAGATTTCAGACAAAATCTAAATAAAAAGCCTTTGTCTATTCCACTAATATTTTAAATGTGGAATTAATATTTAATGAGTTATATAATTACAGTGACTATAAATACTAATAATGTTCAAAACTGATGAAAAAGAAACTATGAGTTCTTTTGGTAGTTTTTCCCTATAAAGTTATATGTTCATCTTTTAATAAATTATTCTCAAAGAATACTGAAATTGTGTTAACTATTGTTATCTCCTACGTCACTTATACCAGCAGGGATACAAGCAAATGTGGTATGGCTTGTCTTGAGAAATTGCTTCAAGACTAGTTTCAAATATACGTTAGGCGATAAACATATATTAGGTATAATATCTAGACATTATTTTAAAAATATGAAATCAATAGAGGGTATATTTATTTGCAATTTTAGACTATTTTTATGTATGTCTCATTTTCTACATCAAATGTGTGCTTTACCTAATCACATTAGGAAAATTTCTTTCTTCCTATCCTTAATCTAAAGTGTTCATGATGCAGTAATAGTTTTCATTGTTCACTTAGTCTCCTTCCTAAACCTTGGAGATTTCAAACACAAAAGGAGATCAGATTTATTTTTAAAAGTGAAACAATGCCAATGGAGAAATTAATAAAGGGAGGGGCAATAAATAATAACTTTTCTAATCTGAAGCTTGTGAAGAGTTAATTTATTAGGGATGAATATAAGCAAAATCATTGCTTTGCTAGGATGGAAATAATAAGTCACCACTGAAGTTTTAACTGCTTATATTTCAGTATTAATAGTCAAAGATGTACTCCCTACACACACATGTTTATAACTTATTGATGTGTCAGAAAATGCATATAAATACATAGATCAAATACCTGAGTGATGGATGGTTAATAAATGATGGTATTTCACAGTTCTGAGATTTTCAATTAGCATTTATATAATTTTCAGAAAATTTTCTGTTGATAAACTGGAGGAAAACTGACTTTCCATTTAGAATTTATGAACTCTCATTGTAGGTCTGAGTTGACTTCCATTCTGTAAAAATCTTTAAGTCCTGTTAGTTTCCTAAATGGTTTCCATTTAATTGAAGATTTTAATTAAAGATAATACAAATGCCTGGTCTTGTAAACAAATCATCATGCCAGATACATATATTGTGACTCACATAGTTTTTCTCTGTCAATTTTACACAAACATATTTGAGAGTAATAAACTAAAAATTAATTTTCTGATAAAGAAGTACAATGAAAAACTACATTGTCAACTTTACAAGATTTAAGTGTCACTTCGCATGCCTTCCTAAGTACATGTCCTGTGTATTTGTTATTTGGTAGGATGATTGCTCCTGATGTCCCACCCAGATCCTTTTTGACTGAACTGGTTGGTTACAGCTAAGTTCCAGGCAATATTTCAAAAACTTTTAGCCTTTTCCCTTGCTCTTCTGCTTTCCTCACTCCCTTCAGGTGAGGCAAATGTCCCAATAAATTATTTAAATAACAATCCCATCTCATTCTCCACTCCTTAGGGTCCATTCACCCTTAACTTCTCTTTTGAATGTAATACTATGCATACTTACCCAGTCTTCATTTTTCAATTATACACATCAATTTCAGACCTAGATGTCAAGTTTCACCAAATCCCCAAAGTAAAATGAATTCCCCTTTCTCCTTTCAGTACTTGCCAATCTATCTTTCTCTGCAGGTTGTTTCAGAGGACACATTGCACTGAACAAAATGGATGAAGGAAATCTGTCAACAGTATCAGAATTTGTATTTCTGGGACTTTGTCATTCACAGAACATTCAGATTTTGCTCTTTGTGATTTTTTTTATGCTTTATCTGATCATTGTATCTGGAAATATTTTCATCATGACCTTAATCATCACTGACCCCCATTTGCATTCTCCCATGTACTTCTTTTTGGCCCATCTGTCCTTTGTTGATATGTGGCTTTCCTCAGTTACCACTCCTAAAATGATCACCGACTTTCTTGAGGAAAACAAGACCATTTCCTTTGGAGGATGCATGTGCCAGATCCTCTTTGTGCATTTTGTTGGAGGGAGTGAAATGGTCCTGTTGGTAGTAATGGCCTATGATCGCTATGTGGCCATCTGCAAATCACTGTACTATTCCACTATTATGAGTCTACAAAGGTGCATTGGGCTGGTGGTGACTGTCTGGATAACTGGCTTTGTGCACGCCATGAGCCAACTTGTTGTAATTATGCAGCTGCCATTCTGTGGCTCCAGGGTAATAGATAGCTTTTTCTGTGATGTACCTCTGGTACTCAAGCTGACCTGCATGGATTCTTCTAATTTGGAAATATTAATGAATGGAGACAGTGGGGTTCTTGCTCTGACTTGCTTTATTCTGTTGCTGATATCCTACACATATATTCTTCTCATTGTCCACCAAATATCTCAAACTGGTGCATCCAAGGCTTTTTCTACCTGCACTGCACACATAACAGTTGTGGTACTCTTCTTTGGGCCCTGCATCTTCATCTATGTGTGGCCACTCAGCATTACCTGGGTGGACAAGTTTCTTGCTGTGTTTTATTCTGTTTTTACACCTCTCCTAAATCCAGTCATTTATACCTTGAGAAACAAGGAGATTAAAAATGCTATGAAGAGATTTCAAAGTCGCTACATGGATATGAGGGTTCATATCTAATCTCAAGAATACCCAATGTGAACACTTCAAGTTGAAAATATAATGACCTTGAAAAACAGGTTGAGGATAAGGTATAGTTTATGCATACATGCTATTACTGAGTTTCAGGGGGCAAAATTGAGATGCTATAAAAAGGTAACTTCAAAATTGCATAAGACAGTATTAGAATACCTTTAAACATTTCTCTAAAATCCAAACACTACTTACCCTTCTGTGTAAGAGAATTATTCAACTAACTTTACTTTGCATTTAACTATATGAAGCAAAATTATGTAATTCATTTCACAAAGTCATACGTGCATTCTGTTGCATAGCTTTTTAATTAAATTGTCTAAATTTTCTTTGTTTTCTTTTTTGTACTGAGGATCGAACTCATGACCTCACACCTGCTAGGTAGGTGTTTATTCTGTTTTCTTTTAATTCCACTAGAAAATGATGCCTCTGAGACACTAATATGTAGCCCTTTAAACTTCAATTTTCTGTTAAAGAATGAAATTTTTTTTCTTAATCATAGCTTCCTACTCAAATACTAATGGGAGAAATTAATAAAGGGTTAAGTATTAGTGCTGAAGCACATAAGTAATAATGTTATGTTTCTTTCTTTTTTATTCTAATTAACTCAATTAAAAAATCAACAAATAAGTAAATAAAACTAATAATTTTTAATTATATATCCCTGAGTTATTAATCATGAATAATATTTATGGTTTGAATTCTTAATCATTTTGTAAGTATACTGAAATACAACCTCCCTGAGGAGAGAACCACGCTGTACTTGTTATTTCTAAGAGCTTCAGTATATAAGGCAATGTTTAATATTTAATAAGCCACAACAAAATATTTTAATGAATAAGTAGGAGTCATTTTTAATTCAAATGACTATAAACAGTTATTTCTCAACATGTGTATCAATAAGTTCTTTTGACTATTTCAAAAATTTTCCTGAAAGTTAAGTGACATAAATTATATATATATTTTTTCCAAAATTATACAGTAAGTGGGTTGAAATTTACTTTTAAGAATCAGTAACAAAATCTTAAAATGAAAAAAAACACACTTTTTCAAATTTACTATTGGAGCTGAATACAACAAATTGGAAAATAAATAAAAAAGCAGTTATCCTTGAACACTTGTCTATGCCATTACATTACACATGTAACCTTGCTTTTAGTATTTTCTCCAAGTTGTGAAGAGAAATCAAGCACTATAAGTAAGAATTAAACTTTCTCAAGGTAACACAGCTTTATTTTGTTTTAGTTCAATGGTTCAGAGATAAATTATGTTCCAAGAGTATTCATTTATTATTTGAAACTGAAAATCTAAATGAAAATTTATATTTTACAAAGTATATAAAAGTATAACTCATACCAAGAATAAATACAGAAACATTTCTATTAATCTGATAAGTAAAAAACTAATTGTTAAAAATGGCACAATTTGCAATCTTGCCTTATCAAGCAATCTTTATTGTGAGCAAAGGAAAATGACCTAAGAAACATTTTTACTTAGATTACTTTACAGATTTGGCTGTTAACTACTTGCTTAGTTATCTCTGCCTTGGATGTACCTTCAATTCATCCTCAAGTGATAGTCACTCAATCATTGCATTTTTATCACTGTATGTTTCAAGTAATGTTTTTCCTACTCAAATAAATTTGACATTTAAGAACTATTTGTATGAACTTCATGAAAATTTTAAAGACATGTATAAGAATAAATCACACAGATTAAGCAATGGTGTAATATAACTTGCTATGACAAAGTCCAATCATAGATGCTTTCAACTCATGCATTTTAGTTATTTTCTACTATATGATCTCATTTTAGTCAGAAGACAGATTCTTTTTAATCTTGACTGTTTGCTATTGAAATCATCTAGAAGACTTGTAGGTATGCACATTCCCTAGACAACACTCAAATCACCATAACTGGTGCTAATTTTCAATTTAATGAAAATATTGGGTTTTTTTCTAGTGAAAGCAGACCTTCCTTAGGAATGAAAACATCTAACCCAAAGTTGTGGGGATGAGAAGCAAAAATTTAGTAAGTAGGTAATTAGGCACAAAAATAACAATGGCAATAGCTTTTCCCATTTTTTTTATTCTTATTCCCAAGTTCAAGAAATAAAGACCTCCTCTAACAGGAAAGACCTTGAGACTTCTCTGTTATCTAGCATTCTTTAAGACCATATGTTTATGGATTATCAACATAGGTGGTCAAACTAGTGAATTCATTGGTGAGAAATTCATTACTTCAATTGTGTTGCTGTCAAATTCCTTGGTCAGTAGAATTTTTTTTTTCAGTACCAGCAAAAGAGGGCCATTCAATTTCACTTAACCACTTATATTTACTTTTATTATTTTCAGACTTTCACATTTGTGATAAATTACATGATTTGTCATTTGATTATAATTGTCTAATATCACTTCTAAATTCATAACTTTTCATTCCAGTACACATTTAAAGGTTACAATTACACAAATGTTAAGTGGAAGAAAACTTTGTCCTCTTAGTAACCAGATCATAAAATGACACTCAAAGCACAACTAACTATTCCTTTTTCAACTTTATTGTTATGTATTCTTTTCTGTGCATGGGAATATTACTCAATTTTTAAATTAATAAAATTTCTGGAGTTTTCTTGGAAGATGGCAGAACAGAAAGCAACACAGTAAAAAGCTTCTCTGAGAGATACAGTCCAGATGCTGAAATATAGCATTATGGGGAAGACAAGAAGAAAGGAAGTGGGTCTTTTGGACCCATGAAGAATCTAAAGTGAGAATTGAAACCCACAGAGAGAATAAAAAGAAAAACTTCAATGAAGAAGAACGTGGTGGCTGGTGGCACCTTTGCCCAGAGCCAGACCTACTGTGTGAGGGGAGCTGTTGGAACCTGGGGATGCACTGTCACAGAAGCTGTAGTGGCTGGTGACTCCAGAGGGCCCTGCAAAGAGACATAGCAGTAGAAGGGGGCAAAGGATGCAGAGGACTGCACTGGTTGGTGGTGAGTGCAGAGGACCCAGTCTTCCCACAAGAGAGAGACACTGACCAGGAGCCATTTTGGAGTTGGGCTGGATAAACTCAGAACCAGAACTGCTGCGGGCTTCCTCCAGCAGCTCCTAGCTGGGTGCAGACTGGTGGAAATCATGCAGTCTGAGCCCCACCCTGCATGCATTCGAGCAGGCATTGTAGAGGTCCTCTGCAGGTACCCAGCTTGGTCTGGAGGTGGTGGCCAGCCCCATCCCTGAGCACACTCTAGGAGACACAGTGGAGGATCCCCGCTGGTGGCCAGTTCCACCCCCCCATACATTCCAGTGGCCATTATGGGGGCTCCCTGCCAGTGACAAGCTTGGTCAGGAGGTGGCAGCAGACCCTGCCCCCCTCACACACTCAGGCAGCCATCATGGAAGATCCTCTCCAGGAACCAGCTAGGAGGCAGTAACCAACTAGGAGGCAGTGGCCACCCTGCGCACATTCCACCAGCCACTGGGGAGCCAGCACAGGCTGAGAAAAGTGACAGACAGCCCTACATCAGTGCACCCTAGCCAGCACTGGCTAGAAGAACCAGTCTCACTTCAGAGAAATTGTAGCCAATGCAGGAAGTGCATGGGACAAACTTGTTCAGAAGAACCCAGCAATATGTCAAGATGAAGAAACAAGAGGCAGTCTCTGGCCTCCAACCCAAGCAGAGTAAGTCCAGGTGATGAAAACACAGAAGACATCAGGAGTCACACACCTGAAATTTCTGAAGTGATGACATTTGAAATACAGAAACAACCTCATGAGGCTATAAAAGAAATTAGAACAGAATTATTATCTCAGGTAAAAGAAGAAATGAAAAACATAATAAAAGAATTGTTAATTACCTCTAAAGAAGACATAGATAAAAAAATGGAGGAGTATAGGAAAATGAGGGAAACCTTGAATGAATAATATAAGAAAGATTTAGAATACATGGAACAGATTCAAAGAGATATCCAGGAAATTAAAAACTCCACTGAAAGCTGACAAACTGCTTGAAAGAAAATGAAGATAGGCTTCTGTCTTAGTTACTTTTCTTCTGTTGCTGAGACAAAATACCTGATGCCCAAAATTAGGGAAGGAAAAGTTTATTTCTTATGGGTCTTGGGGGTTTCAGTCCATACTCGGGTGGCTCCAAGGCAGCATGGAAGGTGGGGCAGCCATTCATAGTGGCTGCCAAACAGCAAGGTGAATCAGTGAGAGAGAGAGCAAAAGAAAGCCCTGCCTTCCTCTTGCCCTTACACTATATGTCAGCTCCACACCTGGGCAGGTGCAGCACTCACATTGCCAATCCCAGTGCTAGACAACAAACCAGTCATGAATGCAAGACTCAGGCTTGTCCAACATCAAATGAGGTTTTGGGGGGACACAGGAACTTACCCACAACACCTTTCAAAGCTTGAAGACAAGTTTGCAGCTTGTGATCACAAAAAGAAAGATCTCTTAAAAATAACAAAGAAAACAGGAAGTAACAATTCAATAGCTGCAAGACAACCCAAAGAAATTTAACTTATGAATAATAGGCCCAAGTGAAAAAGCAGGGGTCAACAAAAATGACATTAAAAGTCTGTTTACAGAAATAATATCAGAAAACCTCCCAAGCATGGGAAAAGGAAGTAACATTCAGATAAGTCAGGTATATAGAACTCCAGCTAGCCATAACCAAAACAAATCTAACACCCAGACATATAATAATCAAGATCCCAGAAATTCAACATGAGAACAGAATATTAAAAGCTACACTTCCTGCATTGGCTACAATTTCTCTGAAGTAAGACTGTTTGGTTCTTCTAGCCAGTGCTGGCTAGGGTGCACTGATGTAGGGCTGTCTGTCACTTTTCTCAGCCTGTGCTGGCTCCCCAGTGGCTGGTGGAGTGTGTGCAGGGTGTACCCTAAAAAACCTTCTTCCAGAATTAATAGAGAAACAAGATACTTCCATGACAAAGAACAACTGAAAGAGTTCATGACCACTAAGCCAACTCTACAAAGACTACTGAAGGACATTCTAGAGGGAGATAAAAAAGACCACCTTTCCAGGAACAGCTGCAGAGGGGGATCACCAAGTGGCACAGACAGTTGAATGGAGAGGAAAAGTAAGCAGGCAAAGGCAGGAAAATAGCATGGCAGAGATGAGGCAGTGCATGTTGACCATAGCCATTAACATAGATGGCCTCAATTTACCAATAAAAAGAAACACAGGCAGAGTGGATCAGGAGACAAGATCCATCAATATGCTTTATGCAAGAAACACATTTAACTCGACAGGGGGTTCACAGACTGAAAGTCAAAGGAAATAAAACAATGCTCTGTGTGACAGGGAACCAGAAAAAAGTGGGGATAGCTTGCCCATTAGCTGCAGAGAGGATGAGAAAGACATGGTATTTTTACACAATGGAAAACTACACAACTACAAAGAAAGATAACCTCGAGGCTCTTGCAGGTAAATGGATACAACTTGAGACCATGCTCATGAATGAAAAGGTTTAGAGTCACATGGGTGAATATCGTGTTGTCTCCCTAGTATAAAAAACTAAAGGAGTTAGTGGGCTCCAAAATGCACAATACATATTGTGAAAGTGAAGGGGGAGGAAGTGTCTAAAAAGGGAAGGCTGCAGTCATTGTTAAGCTATTATCATGATTTGAATCCCATATTGTTTTCATTGTTCTGTTTAGTTTGGTTCTATTCTGCTTTGGTTTGTCTAATTTTATTATATTCGATGGCATGGACAGCTATTTCAAAGATAAAATATATTATGGTAGCCATTATTGATTTCCTATTTTCTTGTTTTGAAGCCCTGTATTGCTTTCATTGTTTTGTTTTGATTATGTCTTTTGTTCGATTGTATTATGTCTGATAGTATAAGAAACTACTTTGAAGATAACAAGAGGCATTATGATAGCCACTGTTGTTTCACTATTGTTTTGAAGTTCTGTACTGCTTCTATTGTTTGGTTTTTATTGGTTTTATTCTGTATTATTTTGCATGATTTTATTATGCCTGATGGCATGGGCGCAGTTATTTTGAAGATAACAAGAGGCATTATGGTAACCATTATTGATTTCCTTTTATCTTTTTCTGAAGTCATGTACCATATTCATTGTTTTATTTCAATTGACTATTCTGTTTTATTTCATTTGATTTTATTCTCCTCAAAATAAAAAAAATTAAAAAATAAAATTTCTGTAAAGAGAAAATAAACATAAAAAAATAGAATGTAAACCTACTTTGCTTTCAGCAATTGCCTTTTTTATTTTTATTTTTATTTTTTTTGGTACTGGGGATGAACTCACAACCCTGCCAGGCAGGCACTTAAGCCAAACTCCTGGCCCTATTTTTTTAAGGAAGGGTCACAGTATGTAGTTCAGGCAAGCCTTGCTCACGTTGTAGCCCAAGTAGCAATTGCCTTTTATATGAGAATATTTTTAATCTAATTAAATAGCAAAATTTCAATTTACATTTAGCTATGCAAATATTCATTTTGAATTAAAATTCATTCTACTTTGTCCATGAAACAATCAAACTCTGATACAAACAAAATGTGTGTTTTAAACTCTTATACTATATAAAATTGCCCATAGATAACCAATGAAATACATAACTGAGTTATTGGCTATTAAAATAAATTGAACAAAGTTTTCAAGGGACAGGAAAATGGAAAATAAATTGTCTCATGATAATGAGCTCATTAACATTTAAGTTCACGATAGAGATTGCATAAAGCCCCATTGCACTCTCATAGGAGATTTAAGAGATCTTTCTCAGATATAGCAAATGACTACTCAGTCTACCCATTGCTGGCTTCATGTCTTTGTTCTTCAGTGTGTAAATAGCAGGATTCAGGATGGCTATAATCATGAAATCCAAAATGGCAAGAAACTTATCCACCAAAACTGTGCAAAATGGCCACATATAAACAAAAATGCATAATCCAAAGAACAAAATCACCACAGAGATATGTGCTGAGAAGGTGTTTCTGTACAGTGAACAGTATGAAGATATAGGAGAAAATAAGTAAGAAGAAGGTGCCTGTTGAAATGAATCCACTATTGGCAGTAACCAAGAAATCCATTCTGTAAGCTTCTATGCAGGCCAGTTTGGTAAACCAAGGAAGATCACAATAAAAGCTATCTATCTCATTTGGACCACAAAATGGTAAATGGACAACAAAAACTAACTGGGCCACTGAGTGAATGAGACCAATAACCCAAGCACCAGACAGAAGCAAAACGCATGCCCGTGGGCTCATGTTGGTCAAGTAGTGGAAGGGCTTGCATATGGCCACATATCTGTCCAAAGCCATGGCTATGAGTAGCACCATCTCAGATCCAACCAGCACATGAAGGACAAATATCTGGATGATGCACCTCTTTTTTTTTTTTTTTTTTTTTTTGCGGCACCAGGGATTGAACTCACAACCTCGCACCTGCCAGGGCAGGCGGTTAAGGCACTGAGCCAAACTCCTGGCCCTGGTTTTTTGAGGCAGGGTCGCACTATGTAGCTCAGGCCGGCCTTGCGCTCGCGTTGATGATGCACCTCTTGAATGAAATAGTACTGTGCCCAGAGTATGTGTCAGAAATCATCTTAGGAACTGTTTTTTGTTTGTTTGTTTGTTTTGTCTGCTACCAGGAATAGAGCTCACAACCTCTCACCTGCCAGGCAGGTGCTTACACTACTAAGCTAAATCCCCGGCCTGTTAAGGTAGAAAAATACAAATCAGTAAATGAAAGGTTAGCTAAAAGGAAGTAGGTGGGGGAATGTAAATAAGTATCTAATATCACTGTAAATATAACCAGGAGATTCCCTAGAACAATTATTACATGAAACACTCTAGAGAAAATAAGGAGATATTGTGTTGGTCTGCAGGAAGAAAGGCCCAGTAATACAAATTCAGATACTTCTAAGTAATTTCCTTCATACATTGAGTTGTTTTCTTGTGTTACCTAAAACACACACACACACAAAAACAATAACCACAGAATTTATTAGAAATAAAAATGAAAAGAAATATTTAAAATGTTTTATAATCTGTAATAACTAAAAGAAATCTTCAAAAACATTTACAGAAGCTTTTTATGATTAATTTATTGTCCATTTAACTAATATCCATCATGATTACTATAGCCTAGACACTTTGTTACATTTGAAGTTAAATAGCTTCAAAAGTTTCCATGCTATTAGTGTGTGTAGACATTAAAACCTTTAAATACAGACAAAATGCTAATAAGGGAAATAACTATTACATTAACGATTGTCTCACCATCAGTGGTACCTGCTTTGACTCTGCAAAACTGCAAGTTATTAAGGGTAATTATCCAGACTTTGAAATGTCCTCTGCAAAGATTGACACAGAAAGGCCAGTGGGGCTCCTTATATCATAAACAATTGAATTCAGGTCAGAGTAACATAGAATCTTTTTTTGTTTGTTTGTTTGAGACAGCACCTTCCAATGTAGTTCAGGCTGGCCTAGAACTTATTATGCAGCCCAAATTGGCCTTGAATTCCAGGTAATTCTCCTGCCTCAGCCTCCAAAGTGCTGGGATTACAGATGTGTGCCACCTTGCCCAGCAATACAAAATCTTTTAACCACATGAAATTTGTTTCTTATCTTAAGTGAATGAGAAAAACATAAAGAATTTTTACAGTGTTGTTGATCATATTTCTATTTTAAAATAGGCACAAGATCTTTAATGAAAAGGAAAGAATAGAAGGACTAGACTGAGTTGAAAATGAAGTACTGAAGAAATAAATACAGTACTGGAACATGGTGAGACACACAATAGATAAAACCTGGAAAGATACAGATCTTTGCCTATCAACATAATCTCATGAAATTTTAAATGAGCATTTAATTCTTAAAAAGAGAAACACACTAAAGGAATGATATAAATATTGAGGCAAACAAGTTGAATGATTCATTCACAGCATATTCCATATCCACAAAATCACAGAGGAAATAAAATATTATCTAAAATTTTAATATATGAATAATATTATATATGGATATATATAATGACAATGCATATAACTATCCACACACACACTCTTTACATGGAGATATAAGCACTATGAATATAAAAATAAAAACAAACTCTTGAAAACAGCTCTGAATTATCAAAGTAGCAGCATTTTAAAATAAAATTAGTCTTCCAAATAAATTATGGTTAAAATGTTTGGTATAACAATTTAAAAATGAACAAAATATACAAAAACTACTCGTGACAAAAGACATTCTAATACATACTGTGTGATAGAAAGACTATTACCAGTAAACAATAAAACTAATTTTAAAAATTACATATCTAGGATAAAACAGAGATATTATGCACAAAAGTAAAATAACTTGGTGTGAAAACCATGGGCACTTTAAAGTCAGAAATGGACTTCAGTGTAGCAAAAACAGGTAGGAAGAGGCATCCTGAATGTTGAACATTGTACAAGCATTGTAGCCAAAAGAGGAGATGATGCCATGAAACCCTGCTGCTATTTGTTTTCGTACTGGGGATCGAACTCAAAACCTTGCACTTGCCTTGCAGGCTGCTTATGCTACTGGGGTAATCCCCCATTCTGCTTCTGATTTAAACATTACACTGTATGTACATGTATCAAGACACCACATGATACCCTATAAATACATACACTTAAAAGTTTTGTTGTGTCAGTTAAGTTTTTATTTTTATTTTTATTTTTATTTATTTTTTTTTTTTTGCGGCACCGGGGATTGAACTCACAGCCTTGCGCCTGCCAGGGCAGGCGCTTAAGCCACTGAGCCAAACTCCCGGCCCTGGTTTTTTGAGGCAGGGTCGCACTATGTAGCTCAGGTCGGCCTTGCGCCGCGTTGTAGCCCAAGCCGGCCTCGAACTCACAACGCTCCACCTACCTCAGCCTCCCGAG